>JBBGZY010000559.1:0-2500 GCA_037952925.1 Lithobates clamitans | reverse complement strand
ATGGAGGAAGCTGAAACTTCGAGTTACCAAGAGACAGCCAAGAAACCTTAAAGCGGAGTTCCGACAAAAAAAAAAAAAAAAAAAAAAAAATTTTTAAAGTCAGCAGCTACAAATACTGCAGCTACTGACTTTTAATAATCAGACACCCCACTCCTCTTCCCCTCCTCTCTGCAGCGCCGGCATTGTCACTGTGGGCGCCCGGCTGTGGCTTTACAGCTGGGCGAGCTGCGCTGTGACTATCCGGGCAATCTGGGACCTGTGCCAGATGACTGCCAAGAAGGGGGGGGAGAGGTGAGAGAGGTGCCCCGGGAAGAAGTGGAAGCTGGAACCCTCTAAAAAGATGGTTTCCGCTCCTACCCCCCCCCAAAAAAAAATGACATGCCAAATGTGGCAAGTCAGGGTGTCACCTTCCCTTAAAGAGGAAGTTCCCTTTTTGGATAGAACGCCGCTTTCAGGATTTAGAGAAGATCTGTAAAGAGTGGATGAAAATCCCTCCTGAGATGTGTGCAAACCTGGTCACCTACAAGAAACTTCTTACCTCTGTGCTTGCCAACAAGGGTTTCTCCACCAAGTACTAAGTCATGTTTTGCTTGGGGATCAAATACTTATTTTACTCACTGAACTGCAACTTAATTTATAGCATTTGTTTTGTGTGTTTTGTTCTGGATATTTGGTTGATATTCTGTCTCTATCATAATAAAAATTATAGACCCTTCATTTCTTTGTAAGTGGGCAAACTTACAAAATCTGCAAGGGATCAAATAGATTATTTTCCCCACTGTATATGAAGTACTATAAATACAGGTAAGGAGACTATAATATTTTTTTCGGTACAGTGTGCCTTATACACAAAAGCCAAAATTAAATCTAACTGCCTGAAGAATAAAGACTAAAAAGGTGAATCTTCTAGAAATGCCCATTAAAAGCTCTATATTATTCTACCTGAGAATTTTTGGACCCATTTAAAAATTCATCATTGTTTCAGGATGTGGCTTTATAAAACAGCGGGGGGGAATCCATATTTAACATTATGTATTTATTTCTTTTTTTAAATCTTTTAAATATTATAAAATCTAAACAAAACTATTTTAGCATCAATGCTTTGAAACCAATATTGTGAAGAATATTTCAATCAAATGTTTAACCACTTGCCTACCTGGCATTTCTGCACCCCTCCTGCCCAGGCCAATTTTCAGCTTTCAGCACTGTCACACTTTGAATGACAATTGCGCGGTCATGCTACACTGTACCCAAACTCAATTTTTTTACATTTTCACACAAATAGAGCTCCCTTTTGGTGGCATTTACTGGGTTTTTAATTTTTTGTGAAATAAACAAAAAAAAAAGCTAAGTTTGTTAAGTTTGCAAACGGGTAATTTTTTTCCTTTACCGATGTGCGCCGAGGAGGCTGCACTGATGGGTGATACTGATATGCATTAAATTGATAGCACTGCACTGATAATCAAGACACAGATAATCATTGCCCTGATTATTAGTGTACATGTCCCTTTAAGAGAAGCCGGTTATCGGCTCTCTTCTTCAATCCTCGTGCTCTCAGCATGAGTAAAGGCGTGCCGATAACCGACATTTATTTACCTCAGTTATCAGCTGTGATTGGACACAGCTGATCACGTGGTAAAGAGCCGCTTATTGGCTCTTCACCTCAATCTGTGCTCAGCAGTGTCCCGAGGACATTTGGATCACCGAGCACGCCGCCTGCACCCAGCAGCGGGCGCGACCATGGGACGCAGTCATATGACAGCGTCCCAGAACTGACGACTGGTAGACAAGGGGTTAAAGTGTTACTAAACACACAACAGTAAAACCAGTCTGTATATGCAATAAGGCGTGCTCGTTATACTCACCGTGGAACCTAAGGGGTTAATCCTGTGCATTGTGTGTAAATGCTGTTTGATCCTGTCTTCTCTGATCCTTCCCTTCTTCCACTGTCCTCAATAGCGCCTTGAGGCGATTCAGTTCGCATTTGCAGCACTTTACAAATCATTCATTCATTATATCAATCTCCTGATTGTACAGAGCCCTAGAAGGCACTCTGCACATGCTCAATTTGGTGTGTATTGGTATAGTTTTGTTTGTTTGTTTTTTAGGGAGGGCGCATGTGATCAGCACAGGGCCAATCAGCACTGTCCAGACAGAGGGTCAGGGGTCCTGCAGCCTCATAGGACAGTCCATAGAATGAAAACTCCTCCTACAAGCTTTAACCAGACACTGATAGAAGTCACAAGACTGCTGTATACTACTGATGGGAAAAGGTATTTAGCCGTTTAAATTTACTAAAATAATTTCCATGTTCTGTGTACTGTGGGAGACCAGATATAGTGAATGCAGGCTCCTGGGTTTAGTAACACTTTAATGAATTATATAAAAAGCTACAAAGTACGAGCTTTGAGATTTATTAAAGGAGAAGTACAGCCAAAGCTTGTTTGGCTGTACTTCTATGGATCACAGGAGTGCAGTTCATTTTGCACTCCTGTGCCCA
>JBBGZY010000558.1:4917500-5203001 GCA_037952925.1 Lithobates clamitans | reverse complement strand
GTACCATCAAACGCAGCCACTGTACCCATCAATTGCCGCCACTGTGATGGTACAGTGGCTGCGTTTGATGGGCACAGTGGCTGCAATTGATGGGTACAGTGGCTGCGTTTGATGGGTACAGTGGCTGCGTTTGATGGGCACAGTGGCTGCAATTGATGGGTACAGTGGCTGCGTTTGATGGGTACAGTGGCTGCGTTTGATGGGTACAGTGGCAGCGTTTAATGGGCACAGTGGTGGCAATTTATGGGTATTGTGGCTGCGTTTGATGGTACAGTGGCTGCGTTTGATGGTACAGTGGCTGCGTTTGATGGGCACAGTGGTGGCAATGTATGGGTACAGTGGCTGCGTTTGATGGTACAGTGGCAGCATTTAATGGGCACAGTGGTGGCAATGTATGGGTACAGTGGCTGTGTTTGATGGCAAAGTGGATGCGTTTCATGGGCACAGTGGCTGCAATTGATGGGTACAGTGGCTGCGTTTGATGGTACAGTGGCAGCGTTTAATGGGCACAGTGGTGGCAATTTATGGGTACAGTCGCTGCGTTTGATGGTACAGTGGATGCGTTTGATGGGCACAGTGGCTGCAATTGATGGGTACAGTGGCTGCGTTTGATGGTACAGTGGCTGCGTTTGATGGTACAGTGGCAGCGTTTAATGGGCACAGTGGTGGCAATTTATGGGTATAGTGGCTGCGTTTGATGGTACAGTGGCAGCGTTTGATGGTACAGTGGCTGCTTTTGATGGTACAGTGGCTGCGTTTGATGGGCACAGTGGTGGCAATGTATGGGTACAGTGGCTGCGTTTGATGGTACAGTGGCTGCGTTTGATGGGCACAGTGGCTGTGTTTAATTGGCACAGTGGTGGCAATTTATGGGTACAGTGGCTGCGTTTGATGGTACAGTGGCTGCGTTTGATGGGCACAGTGGCTGTGTTTAATGGGCACAGTGGTGGCAATTTATGGGTACAGTGGCTGCGTTTGATGGTACAGTGGCTGCGTTTGATGGTACAGTGGCAGCGTTTAATGGGCACAGTGGCTGCAATTGATGGGTACAGTGGCTGCGTTTGATGGTACAGTGGCTGCGTTTGATGGTACAGTGGCTGCATTTGATGGGCACAGTGGCTGTGTTTAATGGGCACAGTGGTGGCAATTTATGGGTACAGTGGCTGCGTTTGATGGTACAGTGGCAGCGTTTGATGGGCACAGTGGCTGCAATTGATGGGTACAGTGGCTGCGTTTGATGGTACAGTGGCTGCGTTTGATGGGCACATTGGTAGCAATTTATGGGTACAGTGGCTGCGTTTGATGGTACAGTGGCTGCGTTTGATGGTACAGTGGCAGTGTTTGATGGGCACAGTGGCTGCAATTGTTGGGTACAGTGGCTGCGTTTGATGGTACAGTGGCTGCGTTTGATGGTACAGTGGCAGCGTTTAATGGGCACAGTGGTGGCAATTTATGGGTACAGTGGCGGCGTTTGATGGGCACAGTGGCTGCAATTGATGGGTACAGTGGCTGCAATTGATGGGTACAGTGGCTGCAATTGATGGGTACAGTGGCAGCGTTTGATGGTACAGTGGCTGTGTTTAATGGGCACAGTGGTGGCAATTTATGGGTACAGTGACTGCGTTTGATGGTACAGTGGCTGCGTTTGATGGGCAAACGCAGCCACTGTACCCATAAATTGCCACCACTGTGCCCATCAAACGCAGCCACTGTACCCATCAATTGCCACCACTGTGCCCATTAAACACAGTCACTGTGCCCAAACGCTGCCAGTGTACCCATAAATTGCTGCCACTGTGCCCCATCAAACGCAGCCACTGTACCCATTAATTGCAGCCACTGTGCCCATTAAACGCTGCCACTGTACCATCAAACGCAGCCACTGCACCCATAAATTGCCACCACTGTGCCCATTAAACGCTGCCACTGTGCCCATCAAACGCAGCCACTGTGCCCATCAAACGCAGCCACTGTACCCATAAATTGCCACCACTGTGCCCATTAAACACAGCCACTGTGCCCATCAAATGCAGCCACTGTACCATCAAATGCAGCCACTGTACCATCAAACGCAGCCACTGTACCCATCAATTGCCGCCAGTTTGCCCCATCAATTGCCCCATCAATTGCCACCAGTTTGCCCATTAAATCCTGCCAGTGTCCCCCCCGCCCGGCACTTACCTGTCTCAGGTCAGCGCGTTGCTCCACGCTCCCTCCGATAGGCATCCAATCACAGCGCCTGTCGCTTTAGCCAATCAGGTGACAGGTAACCAGACCCAGTGCACCTGATTGGCTGAGAGGCGGGTCAGTGTTAGGGAAGCGATTTATTTGATTTCCTAACACAGCACTGTGTAAGCAGCGAACGCACAGCAGTGTGCCCGCTGTTTACCAATTTGGAAGCCTATTAGAGCTGACGGCTCTAATCAGGCACTTCTAAAAACACCCCTGCCGCTGTAATTCACATGCCGATGCCCAACAAGGGTGCCGGACACCTGAATAGGGGGCGGCAGCAGTGACAATAGATAGATTCATGCAATGCATGAATCTGTCTATTGAAGATTGACGGGTGCAATGGACGCACCGCCACTGCCCAGTTGTATTTCCCCTGGGTGGGGAAATCCCACCATGTTTTACATTATACATTCCTATACACTGTGTGCCCTATAAAAAGGAGGTGGGCATTAAGGGACCGAGTGGTGTGCAGGCAATTTGTTTTATTTTTTGTGTGCATTACCGGGCACTTTCACCCCCTTCCTTCCCAGGCCAATTTTCAGCTTTCAGCGCTGTGACACTTTCAATGACAATTGCGCGGTCATGCAACGCTGTTCACACAAATAGAGCTTTCTTTTGGTGGTATTTATTCACGACTCAGTTTTTTATTTTTTGCGATATAAGCGGAAAAAAGAGCGGAAATTTGGAGAAAAAAAACAATATTTTCTTCTTTCTATTTTAAAAGAAATCCAATAAAATCTAATTTTGTCATAAATGTAAGCCACAATGTATTCTTCTACATGTCTTTGGTAAAAAAATCATGTTAAGTGTATAATAATTGGTTTGTGTGATCACAGACATATGTACGCAGATGATCATTGGGACATATGATTTTACTGTTACATATGTGGGGGACAGGTGTTTTTACTGTGTGGGGACATGTGTGTGGGGACAGTGTTTTGGGGACTTTGTGTGTTTACATTGTGTTGGGACATGTGTGGGGACAGTAGGCTGGTGATCAATGTGTAAAAAGCTGTAAAAAACAGCTCATTCTCACTGATCACTGGCCGGCTGCAGAGATCCGCTCTCCTCTCCGACAACTTCCGTGTGAGGAGAGGAGAGCCAATTGCCTAGAAAACGGCTCTCTATTTACATCACATGATGGTTGTGATTCCACACAGCCGTCATGTGATCAGGAGGGCCAATCACAGAGCCCTATGTGCTTTTATATGTGTCTTATCTATATATAATGCACGCTTTAAAATGCATGGTTTTCCATTTTATGAACAAGAAAATAATGACGTTATGCTGTTGGGCTGGTATAATAATGCTATGGGGCTGGTATGACATTTTTTCCAGGGCTGGTTTTCATTCCCAGTCCGGCCCTGGCTTCCGTGTGGCCCCTCAACATCCTCCAGGCGAGCCCCCAATCCACAAGGCTTGCAAGGAGCCACATACTTGAACCCCAAAGAGGTTTTAATAAGTGGAGAGTGAGGATTATATATGTTTTCGGCACTGTTTGTTATAGCACCAGACTAGCTGAAGCCCTAGTGGTTATTATAATAATCTAAATTGATATTGTTTTTTAATTTATCCATTTAATTTTGAGTTCTTTAATTTTATAACTATTGATTTATTTGTGAATTAAAATATATAACACCCCTGATATGGTGATGTGATGATTGCGGTACTCTGACCATAGTGAAAATAATGCAAGAGCAAGAAACTAGTGTGGTGTGATTACATTGAATAATGAAATGGCAAATGTGTTTGGATAAAATATGGCAATAACGCAGAAAACACTGGTGTATAAGTGTAAAAACAAAAATGTTTGCAAAAGTGAATCAAAGAACAACACAGAAAAAAACTAGTGCTGCAGTGTGCAGAAAAAAATGTAAATGGTGAAAATAATGAGGTAAGTAAAAAACTTTTACCTTTAATTCTGAAAGCACCCCCTGTGAGGTGGCAAATGGTGGGATATAAGATGCCTGAGCAGGCAAGAGTGTGTGACACAGAATGATTTTTCATAGTGTGGTGATGAAAACCATATCTATATTAGATTAAACAGTTGGCAAATGCAACAATTAGTAAAGGGTATGAACAATTAAAGTGTTATATATAATATGGGTAGCAGTTTGTCTGGTGTGTCTAATAGCAGCACTTACTTGCTACCCCGATTCGTCCTGAGTGTGTATTAGCAGTCCTCCAGAGATCACCTACTGGTTCACTGGGGGCTGTTGGTTTAAATACCTTTTAAATTCATTGCAGGTGCTTTCCTCCTCCCTCCCCCAAGGGGGGTTCCCCACCACCATGGTTGCGGCATCTGCATGGCTCCCTCTGCATTCTGGAAGGCCTAAGCATCCGGTGTCGCCTCTTATGTCACACGCATGCGAGGCATTAGCGACGTCACTGAACATCCGGCGGTGATCAAGGTACGCCGCCGGCACGGAATGGGCTCTCTCCAGTGGCCAAGTTGGTATGAACTCCACTGCGGGAACATAGAGGGGAGAAAAGTGAAGGGATCACATCTCCCCACCATGCTGGGAAGCCGAGTGGGGGGGAGCATATGCCCCAAGTGGCGGTGAGAGCCACTACAGTTCCTGTCGGGTGTTCACTGAGATAACAAAAACAAAACATACATATATATTACAGAACATACTTATTT
The DNA here is from genome assembly GCA_037952925.1 of Lithobates clamitans. NCBI lineage: Eukaryota > Metazoa > Chordata > Amphibia > Anura > Ranidae > Lithobates > Lithobates clamitans. The sequence goes on along the minus strand of JBBGZY010000558.1, from coordinate 5,198,125 downwards.
AATTACAGAAAGCATTTTTGCATTATTTGTTCTTCTATCATGTGTTCATATAATAAAGATTTATTTACTTATAAGGAGCTATAAGTGCGGTATAATTATCCAAATTCTGTAAGAAAGAGCTACGGGGGAAATTTTTTTGTCATATCTATATGAACCAAGAATATTTTTATTCTATGCTTGGCTTAGCGGTTCTATTTATTTGGACCTAAAATAGGTTTCCCCTCAGTTATAGCTAGTTTTTCCTGATGCAAATCCCTTCTAGAAGGGGACATAAGAGATGGACTCATTGAAGCCTGGAGGGGTGGTAGCCTGTAGCCTAAATATCCACCTTTGTTCATGTTGAAGTAATATTTTGTTCCAGTCTGCACCTCGATCTGGAATGTGTATTCGATCGAGGGCGGTAAAGGTGACTTTAGGCATTTTGTAGTCATGTTTCAATGCTACTTGCCTGCCTAGGGGGAAATATCTATTCCCAATTTGCATACTGCAAACGTGTTTCGAAGTTCTCTGCCAAAATTCTTGTTTTGTCTTGGCTATATAAAAGGCACCGCATTCGCATGTATAGACAACTCTGTGTGTGTGGCAATTGGTAAAATGTTTCAGACTAAATGTTTGGCCAATAGGAAGGGGGAAAGATTTTACCCTCCTAATGAGTGGGCAGTATGAGCAGTGCCCACAAGCAAAGGAGCCATGCAGAGGACAATGTTTTTTGTTTGACATTTTTTGGTATTCACTTTTGACCAGGTACATTTTTTAAGTGTAACTCCAACCAAAAAATTTTTTTTTAATGTTTTTTGGATAGCATAGGGAAGGGCTAACAACCTGTAACGTTTGTTTTGCTGTCCGTGCCCCTGTTCAGAAGATTTTTTTTTTTCTGTCCCTGTGACAATTGGATTTTGAAAAATGTGTTGTCGTGGAAGCAAGGATTGGTGATGAAGCTTCAGTGGAGACACCTTTTTCCCATGATGACTCTTAGACACCCTATACACACTATTAGATTTTTTGCTGATTTTTGTCTTCAGATTTACCAAAACCATGTAGTGCAAGGGCCTTCCTGATTGCATACAAATTGAAACTCTGAAGGTTTGATCTCATATTATATGGTTTTGGTAAATCTGAAGACAAGAATGTGCAGAAAATCTATTAGTGTGTATGGGGTCTTACAGAAGACGGGGTAGATTTCCTTTCACTTCCTGTTGTCTCCCTCTGTTTGCAGTGTGGAGTTGAATGTAAGTGAGATGTTTGTAACTTGGGGACTGCCTGTATACAGTGCCTTAAAAAAGTATTCATACCCCTTGAAATTTTCCACATTTTGTCATTTTATAACCAAAAACATAAATGTATTTTATTGGGATTTTATGTGATAGACTAACACAAGGAGGCACAAAATTGTGAAGTGGAAGGAAAAATATAAATGGTTTTCAAAAATGTTTGCAAATAAATATGTGAAAATTGTGGCATGCATTTGTATTCAGCCCCCTGAGTCAATACTTTGTAGAACCACCTTTCCCTGCAATTACAGCTGCAAGTCTTTTTGGGGATGTCTTTACCAGCTTTGCACATCTAGAGAGTGAAATGTATGCCCATTCTTCTTTGCAAAATAGTTCAAGCTCTGTCACATTGAATGGAGAGCGTCTGTGAACAGCAATTTTCAAGTCTTGCCATGGATTCTCAATTGGATTTAGGTCTGGACTTTGACTGGGCCATTCTAACACATGAATATGCTTTGATCTAAATCATTCCATTGTAGCGCTGGCTGTATGTTTAGGGTCATTGTCCTGCTGGAAGGTGAACCTCTGCTCCAGTCTCAAGTCTTTTGCAGACTCTAATGCCGCGTACACATGGGCGGACTTTCCGACCAGACTGGTCTGACGAACCGAATCTGGCGGACAATCCGACCGTGTGTGGGCTGCAGCGGACTTCCGTCGGACCGTTTCGGTCAGAAATCCGATGGACTTTAGATTTGAACCTTGCTTCAAATCTTTCCGTCGTAACTCCGCTGGACTCAGTTCCTGACAGAAAGCCCATTCGTCTGTATGCTGGTCCAATGGACCAGATACGACGCAAGGAAAGGGTACTGCATCTTGCGCTCGGTGTGATAGGAAAAAAAAATTGGTATGGATTTTGGGGGGGACCCCAAGCCGTTTTTTCGGCGTAGGGGGTTCCCCTTATGATCCATGCCAGACCTAAGGGCCTGGTATGCCCCGCGATGGGGCTTGCAAGGTGTCAATCTCGCCGATAAAAGCGGCGAGATTGACTTCCTTTTCTAGTCCCGTCGTACCCGAGTCACGTTCAAAATGAACGTGTGTGGGCAAGTCCGTTCATTCGGAAAGTGTGCCGTAACTCCGTCAGAAGTCCGTCGGGAAGGCTTTCGGACCTAGTTTCCCAGAAAGTCCGGTTGTGTGTACGCTGCATAACAGGTTTTCTTCTATGATTGCCCTGTATTTGGCTCCATCCATCTTCCCATCAACTCTGACCAGCTTCCCTGTCCCTGCTGAAGAAAAGCATCCCCACAACATGATGCTGCTACCACCATGTTTCATGGTGGGGATGGTGCGTTTATGGTGATATGCAGTGTTAGTTTTCCATCACATATAGTGTTTTGCTTTTAGGCAAAAAAGTTTAATTTTGGTCTCATCTGAGCAGAGCACCTTCTTCCACATGTTTGCTGTGTCCCCCACATGGCTTCTTGCAGACTGCAATCTGGACTTCTAATGACTTTCTTTTAACAATGGCTCTCTTCTTGCCACACTTCCATAAAGGCCAGATTTGTGAAGTGCATGACTAATAGTTGTCCTGTGGACAGATTCTCCCACCTGAGCTGTGGATCTCTACACTCCTCCAGAATTACCATGGGCCTCTTGGCTGCTTCTCTGATGAATGCTCTCCTTGCCCAGTCTGTCAATTTAGGTGGGTGGCCATGTCTTGGTAGGTTTGCAGTTGTGTAATACTCTTTCTATTTCAAGATGATGGATTGAACAGCTGATGTTCAAAGCTTGAGATATTTTTTTATAACCTAACCCTGCTTTAAACGTCTCCACAGCTTTATCCTGGGCCTGTCTGGTGTGTTCCTTGGCCTTCATGATGTTGCTTTGTTCACTAAGGTTCTCTAACAAACCTATGAGGGCTTCACAGAACAGCTGTATTTATATTGAGATTAAATTACACATAGGTGGACTCTATTTACTAATTAGGTGACTTCGGAAGGCAATTAGTTCCACTAGATTTTAGTTAGGGCTATCAGAGTAAAGGGGGCTGAATACAAACGCATGTCAAACTTTTCAGATATTTATTTGTAAAAAATTTTGCAAACCAGTTATCATTTTCCTTCCACTTCACACTTATGTGCTGCTTTGTGTTGATCTATCACATAAAATCCCAAAAAAATACATTGACATTTTTGGTTGTAACATGACAACATGTGGAAAATGTCAAGGGGTATGAATACTTTTTCAAGGCACTGTATATCATCTTGCACATTCATATACCTCTCCTATATACCATTCTGTTCATCCATGACCTCTCCTATATTCATCCATGTTCCTCTCTTATATACCATCCTGTATATCCATATACCTCTTTTACATACTATTGTCTACATCCATGGCCTCTCCTATATTCACCCATGTTGCTCTCTTATGTACCATCCTGTACATCCATATACCTCTCCTATATACCATTCTGTACATCCATGACCTCTCCTATATTCATCCACGTACCTCTGTAGTTAGTGCAGGGAGAGAAGTGCAGAGTGCATGGCAGTGGGTAGTTAGTGTATGGGGGGTCTGAGGAAGAGAGGGGAGGTCAGGGGGGTCTGAGGAAGAGAGGGGGGTTTGAGCAGTAGAGAAGGGAGGACTGCAGACTTTGAGGAGGAGAGAGAGAAGGTCTGGAGGGTCTGAGCAGGAGAGAGAGAGGAGGTCTGAAGGGTCTGAGGAGGAGAGAGGGGTCTGAGGAGTAGAGTAGGGAGGTCTGGGGGATCTGAAGAGTAGCGAGGAGAGGTCTGAGGGTCCGAGAAGAAGAGGGGGTCTGGGAGTCCGAGAAGGAGAGGGCAGGTCTGGGGGGGTCTGAGGAGAGGGGGTGTCTGAGGAGGAGAGGGGAGTCTGTGGAGTCTTAGGGGGAGGGGTGAGGTCTGAGGAGGAGTGGGGGGTCTGGGGGTCTAAGAAGGAGAGGGGGTGTCTGAGGAGGAGAGGGGATCTGGGGGGTCTGAGGAGGAGAGGGAAGGTCTAGGGGTACAAACAGGGCCATAGATAAATCCATGAAAAAAAACAAGCTTAACTTTCCACCAGTCCGCAGACAACCAAATAACCTGTCTAACAGTATGCGTTAAAAGCAGGGGTTTAGTCTGCACACATTTGCAAATGCATGCGTAAGCCACAGAGCCTCGTCAAGGCACCCCGGTATCTGTGGTTTTACCTAACACTAACTTATAAGTGTCCCCACAATGGAGGCACATGCATTCTGATGGATAGGTGAGAGCAGGTGGACTGAAGAGGAGCCACCCCTTCTTAAAGGTGCAGGGGCACACTGAACACCCAGCACGTAGCACAATGGCAGCAAAGGTGTCAGTGCGTTGCCTGACCAAAAAAGACGATAGTGATACAAAAAAACGCCACTTGCTCACATCTATAGCTGGCTATCATAGTAAGAAGCATTGGAAGGCTAACAACAGGTACAAACAGGACCATGGATAAATTCATGGAAAAAAAAAACAAGCTTAACTTACCACCAGCCTGTAGACAACCAAATAACCTGTCTAACAGTATGCGTTAAAAGCAGAGGTTTAGTCTGCACACATTTGCAAATGCATGCGTAAGCCACAGAGCCTCGTCAAGGCACCCCGTTATCTGTGGTGTGAGAGAGAGAAGGTCTGGAGGGTCTAACGAAGAGAGAGAGAGGAGGTCTGGGAGGTCTGAGGAGGAGAGAGGGGTCTGAGGAGTAGAGTAGGGAGGTCTGGGGGGTCTGAAGAGTAGCAAGGAGAGGTCTGAGGGTCTGAGAGGAAGAGTGGGTCTGGGGGTCCGAGAAGGAGAGGGGAGGTCTGGGGGGGTCTGAGGAGAGGGAGTGTCTAAGGAGGAGAGGGGAGTCTGTGGAGTCTTAGAGGGAGGGGTGAGGTCTGAGGAGGAGTGGGGGGTCTAAGAAGGAGAGGGGGTGTCTGAGGAGGAGAGGGGATCTTGGGGGTGTGAGGAGGAGAGGGGAGGTCTAGGGGGTCTGAGGAGGAGAAAGTGGAGCTCCGGGGGTCTGAGAAGGAGAGGGGGGGCCTTGGGGTCTGAAGAGGAGAGGGTGGGTGTGAGAAGGGGAGAGAGGGTGAGAAGGTCTGGGGGTTTTGAGAAGGAGAAAGGGGAGGAGGTCTGAGGAAGTGAGGAGGTGTCTGGGCAAGAGAGGTGTTATGTGAGGGTCACAGGAGGGGGGAAGGCCTGAGGAGGAGAGGGGGTGTCTGGGGGGTTGGAGGAGGAGAGGAGGTGTCTGGGAGTCTGAGGAAGAGAGGGGAGGTTTGAGGAAGAGGGCAGTGGTCTGGAGGGGTGTGCGAAGGAGAGGGGGCATCTTAGGAAGAAAGGGGGCTGTGGGGTCTGAGAAGGAGGGGGGAGGTCTAAGGAAGAGAGGGGGTGTCTGGGGGATCTAAGGAAGAGAGGGGAGGTTGGGGGATATAAGGGGGAGAGGGGTGTCTGAGGAGTAGAGAGGGGTGGTCTGGGGGAGTCTGAGGAGGAGAGGGGGTCTGGAGAGGAGAGGTCTGAGGAGGAGAGGGGTTGTCTGGGGGGTCTGAGGAGAAAAGAGGGGATGTTTGATTGAGTCTGAGGATGAGGGGGGAGTCTGAGGTGGAGGGGGGAGGTTGAGGAGGAGAGGGAGTGTCTGGGGTCTAAGTAGAAGAGAGGAGGTCTGGGGGTATCTGAGGAGGAGGGGTGAGGTTTAGGGGCTTTTTAGCAGGAGAGGGGTTCTGAGGAGGAGAGAGGGGAGGTCTGGGCGAGTCTGAGGAAGAGGGAGGAGTTTTGGGGGTGTCTGAAAATGAGAGGGGGGTCTGAGGAGGAGAGAAATGTCTGAGGAGGAGGGGGGTCTGAGGAGTAGAGAGGGAAGGACTGGGGCTGAGTTGCCCCCTCTTCCACCTTGTACTTACAGACCACACTGTGAAGTATCTTCTTCAGAAGAGGAGGGGAGGTCTGGGGGATCTGAGAAGGAGAGGGGGTATCTAATGGGAGAGGGAAATCTGTGGAGGAGGGGTGAGGTTTGAAGAGGAGAGAGGGTGTCTGGGGGTCTGAGGGGGAGAGGGTGTCTGGGGGTCTGGGGTCGAGAAAGGGGAGCTCCAAGGGTCTGAGGAGGAGAAAAAGGAGGTCTGAGGGGTCTAAAGAGGAGGGGTGGGTGTGAGAAGGGAAGAGGGGTCTGAGGAGGAGAGAGGGGTTTGAGAGGTCTGAGGAGGAGAGAGGGGAGGTCTGGCGGTTCTGAGGAGGAGAGATGAGGTCTGGGGGTCTGAGGAAGTGAGGAGGTGTCTGAGAAAGAGAGGGAGGTCTGTGGGGTCTCAGGAGGAGGGGGTGGTATGAGGAGGAGGAGAAGAGGTGTCGGGGGTCTGAGGAAGAGAGGGGGGTTTGAGAAAGAGAGTGGACATCTGAGGAAAAGAGGGAGGGCTGTGGGGTCTAAGAAGGAGGGGAGAAGTCTGAGGAAGAGAGGGGTGTCTGGGAGGTCTAAGGAGTAGAGGGGAGGTCAGGGGGTCTAAAGAAGAGAGGGGGGTCTGAGGAGTAGAGAGGGGTGGTCTGAGGGAGTCTGAGGAGGAGAGGGGGATCTGGGGAGGAGAGGAGAGGTCTGAGGAGGAGAAGGGGAGGTCTGGGGGTTCTGAGAAGGAGAGAGGGGTCTTAGGACGAGAGAGGGGAGAGCTGGGGGTGTCTGAGGATGAGGGAGAGTCTGAGGTGGAGGGGGGAGGTTGAGGAGGAGAGGGGGTGTCTGAAGAGAAGAGGGGAGGTCTGGCGGTGTCTGAGGAGGAGAGGTGAGATCTAAGGGGTTTTAGGAGGAGATGGGGGTCTGAGGAGGAGAGAGGGGAGGTCTGGGGAAGTCTGAGGAGGAGAGTGGAGATCAGGGGGGTCTGAGGAGGAGAGGGGATGTCTGGGGGGTCTGAGGAGGAGGGGGGTCTGAGGAGTAGAGAGGGAAGGACTGGGGCTGAGTTGTCCCCCCTCTTCCCCTTGTACTTACAGACCACACTGTGAAGCATCTTCTTCCTTCCTTCAACCATGTACAAGGAGATAGATGAAGAACTGCCCTCACTGCACAGTCTCAACACCTGCTCTCTATTGCTACCTGCAGGCTGGGGGGAAGAGGAAGCCTAATTCTCTTTACAGCTGCAGCTATCTGTAGCTACTATCTGTAGCTACTCTTGTCAGTAAACAGCTAAATGAATGGCCACATTGCCAGCACCCATCCCCCCCGCATGACACTGGGGACAGGTGCCCAGTATTTCCTGCTGTCACAAGCCCTCTCTCAGCCCTCGCGAGGAGCAAGTCAAGATATCATTCTGCAGGGCCTCCAGACAAAGGCTGTGGGAAATGACAGCAGGACTTTTAATAGCACCGCCACCTGCACGTGGGATGGAAAACAAGTTCCAAAGCTTTTGATGCTTAGAGTAAGTACTTTACCCACCTGGAGCTCAGTGAAATGTTGTATTTTGGTTTATTTTATGTAATCCATGTGTGCAGTGTGTGTCAGGGCACAGTGGGCCCCCCTTTCCTCTGGGCCCATGTGCAGAGTGCACTCTGCACACATGGATGATACGCTACTACCATGAAGATATGCAGAATCCAGCAGCCTGTATTGTACTGACTACATCCGAATGACCAAAAATATGTCCAAATTTATATTCCGAAACGAATTGCACATGTCTACCCAGCCCTCCTGTCCTCTGGCAGCACCTGCAAACCTTGCAGTGTAGTTTCTGTTCCTCTACTTCCTAAAACCAGTCTCCTCTTCGCATGTGTCCTTTGGAATGCCTGCTCAGTCTGTAACAAAATCACTACTGTCCATAAGCTTTCTATTACTAACTTTAACCTACTTTCTATTACTGATACCTGGCTTAAATATTTAGGCTCTGCCTCGCCTCTCTCCTAAAACTTTCTAACGGCTAACTGCTAAAACTATTGATCACTATTCTGTACTCTTAATCTTGGACCTTTCTACTGCCTTGATACAGTTGACCACCCTTTCCCCCTTAAAAAACGTTATTCCCTTGTTCTCCGTGGCTTTTCTCTTTCTTCTTCATCTTCAGTGTCTCTTACAAGTCTACCACTTCCTCTTTCCATCAGGGTACCCCATGGCTTCATCTATTCTCTATCTACACCTCTTCCCTGGGTTAGCTGATAGCCTCCCACAGCTCCCAATACTATTTGTATGCTGACAACAATCAAATCTATTTTTCGACACCTCAGCTAATCCCATCAGCCTCTTCATACATCAGTAATTTTCTATTGGACATATTTGTATGGATGTCACAACACCTCCTCAATCTATACAAGACAGAGCTTATATTACTTCCCTCACCTGTGTCCCCTCCCCTGATTTCTCAGTCAAGATCAATGGCAATACATATCAGTTCTTCTGTGCATACTAGGGTGCTAGGTGTAATGCTGGACTCTAAATTCTCTTTTCAACCCCACATCCAATCACTGTCCAAATCTTGCCATTTCAACATCTGTAACATCTCCACAATATGCCTCTTCCTAACCAACAACACCTCAAAGATACAAATTCACTCTCTTGTTGTCTCTCACCTTGACTTTAGCAAGTCCCTCCTTATTGGCTTACCTTTTCATAGACTACCCCCTTCATTCCATCATGAATGTTATTGCCAGACTCATCCACCTTACCAATCATTTGATGTCTGCTAACCTCTCTGCTTAGCTCTGAGGAAGGGGGTGCACCCCCGAAACACATCAGCTTTACCCTGTTATGCTCCTGCACATGTCCATACACTGTGTGATTTTTATGGCTCAATTGAGAGTTGTGTTTTGTGAGTACCCTCTTTTTATGGATTTTATTATTCATTAAATTGTCATTGGTAATGCACTAGGTGTGCGCGCCTTCCATTTTGTCTTTTTTGTAGCTTTTCCATGAGACTGTAACCTACCAGAGTCTGGAAAGACGTTACATAAACTCCTCTTTAAGGTGTCCTCAAGATATTTTATCCAGTGCTTCATCTGTGAGGGCAGGATGAGTTCTGAGACTTTCCCCTTGTAAGGGTGGGCAAGGAGGGTTGTCAACCAATAATAATCATTCTCCTTGATGCCACAAATTCTCAGGTCCTTTCACAGGGTTTGAAGAATAAGCGTGCCCATGCACCACAAGTTTGTGGAGCCATGAGAATCAGAGTCCTCGGGGTCATTGAGGATTACAGTATCTGGAACTGCCTCCTCCCAGCCACGTACTACTCCTGAGGTTTTTGAGGAATTAAAAACATCTCTTAAGGTTTGACATATGTCTTCCTTTGCTTCTATGCCTCCAAAACTGCCAGAATCCTCCTCCTTCTCCCCCCTCTCCTCTTGTGTGTTCTGTGGCATCGCAAGAATGGTGTCTGCATAAAGTGGGCCTTGAGAGGAAACAAAGCCCTCCTCTTTCTCTCGCTGCTTTGCCTTGAGTGCCCTGTCCATAATGCCACGAGTATGCTCCAGCAGAAACACAAGAGGGATTATGAAAGTACAGTGCATGCATCCTTTATCAGCAACCATTGGTGTGGGGAAAAAAAGCCAGGGTGCCCTGAGCCTGTCCTTGTGCCATACTCAAACAGGTACTTATTGACAGCCCTCTGCTGCAGGTGCAGCCACTGCAGCATTGCCAAAGTTGAATTTCCACCTGGTGGACATGTCACAAATCAAGCGGTTTACGGGCAGGTGAAATTCCTGCTGAATTTCAGCCAACTAAACACTGGCTGTGTATGACCTCCTGAAATGGCTTCAGACTCTTCTGGCCTGCTTTAGAAGATATTGAAAACCTGGGTACCTGTTTAAGAAATGCTGCATCACCAAATTGAGGACATGTGCCAGGCATCGCACATGTGTCAACATTCCCGGTCAAAGGGTGGACAGACGATAGGTGCCATTTTCACACACCACCATTCCTGGCTCAAGCTTCAGTGGTGTGAACCACCTCTGGGTCTGCCCCTACAGAGCTGAAATAATCTCTGTTCCGGTGTGGCTCTTGTCCCCTAGACAGACCAACTGAAGCACTGCATGGCATCTTTTAGCCTGATTCGTTGAATGGCCCCTTGAATGCCTAGGGGGTACTGGTGGTTTATAGGACAATCCAGCAGAAGAGGGCATGGAGGAGGAGGAGGAGGGGGTGGAGCTGACAGATCTCGCATTTTCACCACTAGCTGTTTGAAGACATGGTGGCAAAACAAGCTCCAGCACTGAGCCCTGTCCTGTATCCTTCCTAGTTGCAAGCAGAGTTACCCAGTGTGCTGTGAAGGAAATATATTGTCCTTGAAAATGCTTGCTGGACCATGTGTCAGCAGTAATGTGGACCTTGCAGCTGACTGTCTTGCCCAACAATGCCAAAACATTGCCCTCCATGTGATGGTACAGCGCTAGATCGGCCTTACGTGCAAAGAAATAGCGACTGGGAACCTGCCATTGTGGTACAGCACATTCTGAAAATTCACAGAAGGGGGCAGAATCCACCAGATGGAAAGGCAGGAGTTGTAAAGCCAGCAATTTGGTCAAGCTGAAATTTAGCCGCTAGGCATGTGGGTGGCAGGGAGTGTATTTTCTTTCATTACAGCAGCTGGGACAGAGAAATTTGCCTGCTACAGCTGCTGGTGTGCTGCTGGCAGAGGTGTTACAAGGACCTGTGACACCCTTTGCTATACCATCATCCCTGTCAGTGGAGGCTACTGAGAGGTCATGAGATACAGCGGGGGTAGACAAGAAATGTGAGGAGTAGAATAATTGTGTCCCTTGTGTGTGGCTTTCAGGTGCTCTTGCCAATGGGCTGAGTGGTGGGAGGTTAAATGCCTTGTCAGGCATGTGGTATCCAAATGGCTGGTGTTTTTGCCACGCTTGATCTGCTTGTGGCAGACAAATTGCAACAGTGTGATCGGCTGCACACATACTAAAAAATGTAGCTAAGATGTGGGAAGTGGGCCTGGAGATAACAGCTCCACAATTTGATGGAATAGGGTGGCTGCTCTCTACTCTTCCATGATGGATGCACCTGTAGGACTTCCTGCCTCGTTTGGGATTTCTCTCCCCTTCACTTTCCTCCTCTGCTCTATCCGGCACCCAAGTTGCGTCAATGACCTTATCATCATCGTCCCCTCCATCCTCATCATCACTGGAGCCAACTTGGCAATATGGTACGGCTGGGGGAACATGACTGCCAATTCCTCGTTTATCAGCGTTCTCCTCTCTCTGTAGGCTCATGTTACTCCCATCCTCTAGCTCAGAACCAACATCAGAATCAAGTAATGTCTGTGCATCCTCAAGAAGCAAGTGGCTGACCCGGTGTTCAAATAATTCAGCTGACTTCTCTATGCATGATGCTGGGGATATGGCAGGAGTAGCTGTGGACAATGAGGCAGAAAAAGCTGCTCTGGAAGCTGCGGTGGACTGCTCACTAGTGTCAGCTTGGGTCAATGAGGATGAGGATGGTTTAGTAAGCCAGTCCACCACCATCTCTGCATGCTGTGGCTGGATAGCACGGGCAACATCACTAAACAGAGACAAATGTGTCCTGCCTGAGGGCGGTCCATGTCCACCTTTGCCTGTGGACACAGATGCTGCTGGCCCCCTCATAGTACCATGGGAACGACTGCCATGGGAACATCTGCCTTTCCTTGTTGGCTTGTAACCCAAATTGAAAAGAAACTGTGAAATGTGTACTTGGATGCACTTTATTGAATGAAGAGTGGTGTTTGGTGCACTTTAAACTGAGGACTGACGCTAACAGAAAAGTAAAAACTATAACAAAATAAAAAAGGGGGAACACCAGCGTCACAGTCAGAAAAACTGTTGCTAACAATTTAAAAAAAAAAAAGGAGGCAGGCAAGGGACAAGAAAAAAAATTAAAATAAATAAACACGAAGCAACCAAAATGTATACATCACTGTATACAGCATTAAATGTTACAATGCCTTGAAAAAGTATTCATACTCCTTGAAATTTCCACATTTTGTCATATTACAACCAAAAACATAAATGTATCTTACTGGGATTTTATGTGATAGACCAACACAAAGTGGCACATACAGTATCTCACAAATGTGAGTACACCCCTCACATTTTTGTAAATATTTTATTATATCTTTTTATGTGACAACACTGAAGAAATGACACTTTGCTGCAGTGTAAAGTAGTGAGTGTACAGCTTGTATAACAGTGTAAATTTGCTGTCCCCTCAAAATAACTCACCATCCAGCCATTAACGTCTAAACCACTGGCAACAAAAGTGAGTACACCCCTAAGTGAAAATGTCCAAATTGGGCCCAATTAGCCATTTTCCCTCCACGGAGTCATGTGACTCGTTAGTTTTACAAGGTCTCAGGTGTGAATGGGGAGATGGTGTGTTAAATTTGGTGTTATCTCTCTCACTCTCTCATTCTGGTCACTGGAAGTTCAACATGGCACCTCATGGCAAAGAACTCTCTGAGGGTCTTAAAAAAAGAATTATGGCCTAGGCTATAAGAAGATTGCCAAGGCCCTGAAACTGAGCTGCAGCACAGTGACCAAGACCATACAGCAGTTTACCAGGACAGGTTATACTCAGAACAGGCCTCAACATGGTCGACCAAAGAAGTTGAGTGCACATGCTCAGCGTCATATCCAGGGGGTGTCTTTGTGAAATAGATTTATGAGTGCTGCCAGCATTGCTGCAGAGGTTGAAGGGGTGGGGGGTCAGCCTGTCACTGCTCAGACCATACCCTACACACTGCATCAAATTGGTCTGCATGGCTGTCGTCCTAGAAGGAAGCCTCTTCTAAAGATGCACAAGAAAGCCCACAAAGAGTTTACTGAAGACAAGCAGACTAAGGACATGGATTATTGGAACCATGTTCTGTGGTCTGATGAGACCAAGATAAACTTATTTGGTTCAGATGGTGTCAAGTGTGTGTAGTGGTAACCAGATGAGGAATACAAAGACAAGTGAGTCTTGCCTACAGTCAAGCATGGTGGTTGGAGTGTCATGGTCTGGGGCTGCATGAGTGCTGTCAGCACTGGGGACATATTGTACTATGTACTGTGACATACTGAAGCCGAGTATGATCCCCTCCCTTCAGAGACTGGGCCACAGGGCAGTATTCCAACATGATAACGACCCCAAACACACCTCCAAGACAACCACTGCCTTGCTAAAAAAGGTGAGGGTAAAGGTGATGGACTGGCCAAGCATGTCTCCAGACGTAAACCCTATTGAGCATCTGTGGGGCATTGGAAGGTGGAGGAGCGCAAGGTCTCTAACATCCACCAGCTTCATGATGTCGTCATGGAGGAGTGGAAGAGGACTCCAGTGGCAACCTGTCAAGCTCTGGTGAACAAAGAGGAAGGCAACGCTGGAGAAACAGCAGAGGTTGGCAAAGCCTTTGGCACCCAGGGCACACATCAGTTATTTCCAGGCAAAATTGGTGGCCTGAGGAGTCCATATCTAAGGGAGTTCAATCTGGTCCAGAAGTCCAAGAGAATCATGAACAGCAGCAGGTGACATGTATGTCCCAGACTGTGGTCATACAAGAGCCTGCATCTTTTGTCAGACCAGACTGAACCCAGGTCATCATTCTCTGGTCTTCCTTCCACGCTTCCTTCCACGCTGTGTCTGTGGTGGTGGAGTTGTGGCAGGAGGAGGAGGAGGATGAGGATGGTCCAACTCACACAGGTGGGTATTGGGTGTGATTTCGCCCCTCACCCCCTTAGTTAAGGTTTTATAAAGAAGGTCCTCACACATAAGGCGTTGACCCTCCTGCATGTCCTTCAGTTTTGTGGCAGCCATGCAGGCAAAGGCCTCTTCATGAGTGGGGAAGGCTCTGAGGGACGCAGAAGCCTCCTGAATCAGCCTGAGTGCTGAATCCTGCACGTTACTCCCCTTCCTGGGTCTTTTGTTTGGAAGGCAGAGGGGAGGGACCTGTGATTCTGTCAGGCTCCTACTGGGCCTGGCCTTCTCCTGGCTGCCACTTAGCCCCGCCTCCTCCTGGCTGCCACTAACCCCTGCCTCCTCCTGGCTGCCACATTCCACAGCCTCCTCCTGTGTGCCACATTCCACAGCCTGCACCTGGCTGAGGTCTTCCTGTGTATGAAAAAGGGACATCATTTTAGTTTTTTCTTCATCAATCTCACACAATTTTCACCTCATGACTGTTGCAAATTGAATGTAAACAAATATAACAGACTATCATTCTGAGCCCAGCATTTTTCATTGTAGTCCCAATTATTTTTACCCACTACTGTCTATTGATATGTAAAACACTTTATTAAATAAGCAATTAGTGATCAATAATAAAATCTAGTAAACATCATTTATTTATTGACCAGAAATCTGTAGATCAATGCTATACCTGGCTCCAGCTGGGCTCCTCCACTTCTTCATAGCTGGAAGTCCCAGGTTGTAAATCAGAAGCCTCAGCTGGGGTGAAAGATAGGGTGGAAGGAAGAGTGGAAGGAAGAGTGGAGAGGGATTCCCTGACTTCAGTCTGGTCTGACAGAAATTGCAGTCTCTCATAGTACCACAGCCTGGGGACATAAACGTCACCTGCTGCAGCTCCTGATCTCTGGGAATCCGTGACCTTCTTGCGCTCCCTTAGATAAGTGCTCCTCAGGCCACCAATTTTGGCTTTTAAATAGGGAATGGTTGCTGTGGGGACCACTGGCTTCACCAACTCCAGCAGTTTCTCCAGCGCTGCTTGCCTCTTTTGTTTATTATTATACTGCAGGTGTTTGATCTGCCACAGACAGGGCAGCTCCCTGTATTTGTCTATGAACAGGGGGAGGAAGTTGTGGTCATTGAAGCCATCCATTTTATCTGCAATACACAAGACAAACCCTGATGTCAGGCTAAAGTCTCCTAATCTTGTCACAATATAGGCCTCAATCTAGAAGCAGTATAGGCCCAAGTTTAAATATTACCTTCGTTATCACGATCGGCGCCTCTGATACTCCTCCTTCCTCCGCTCACAGATTGTACGTACTACGCACGCGTGTTACGCTTTATATACACTGCGCATGCGTGAAACTCCGCCCGCCCCTGACGTTCTTTCTAGTCTATTCCCCGCCCCTTCTCATTCGGCACAGTGGGGAAGAGCACATGGCAGAGACAGAGCAGGTGCGTGCAAATTACAGCAACGAGGAGGAGGGGGAAAGCCCGGAGTCAGAAACGTCACGATCCCGGAGGAGACGATTTAAGGCCTCAAATATGTCCTTTGGGGAGATGTTGGAGATGGTCGACATACTGTAGAGGGCCGACTATGATGGGAAGTATGGACCTTACCCCAACCCCAATGTCAGAAAGGCCAAGATCATGACGAAAGTAGTCAAGAGTCTGCAGAAGAATTTTGGTGTATGACGATCCAAGGATCAACTCAGGAAGCAGTGGTTGGACCTCAAATTAAGGGAGCACGAGCAGTACAGAAAGATCAGGAGAGTGCTGCAAAAAAGTAAGTAGTTGTGATGTGTTCCTATTCTTTATTTTTCTAACGTTCGCGCTGCTCCATGTGCTTTTCTTAACTGTTGTACAGTTTAAAATGGCAATTTTCATGTTCATGGGCACATTATTCGTTCGTACTAAACATTGTTCGTTTGGCATAGAAAACACCATGTTTTGGACATATGCATTTGAATACATTTTTGCTAGCCTACTTCTCTTCAAATAATTTTGTTGCCTAGATGGGTTGTTAACTAGAATGAAATGCAAACTAGATTCTGTGTAAGGAGAGGACACTCAGCAGCTGTTTACACATCTGGACGATGGAGCACTAGTGTGGGAAACAAGAACACCTTTTTTATTAGGGGGCCCACACAGGTGCTCCAGTGGATACTATAGGGGTGTCTCCATCTGTGAAGCTTGTCCAAAACAGGTAAGTTTTTTAAGCTTGACAAAGTAAAAAAATATTTTGTCATCTTGCAACTCTGCCAAAAGAGACAATTGTACCCCACTTACAAGCAATGTTTAATATTCCTATTTCCGGCATAAAATATCTGTGTGCTAAGTATCCCTATTTTTTTTTACATAGGGGAGAAAAGACTCGGAGGACACCACTCATCCGAGGAGACCACAGACCCCCCACCTCATGAGGAAGTGGAAATCCACCAAAGCCAACAGGAGGAGGAAGGAGACGTGGTGGTAATTGTCACCGCAACAGATGTGTCTGCGACCACAGCTTCAGGTAAGAGATGGATGCAGGCATATTTATAATACATGGTGTTTTTGTTTCTATATTTTTAGGTGATCGTGATGTTGTGGATCCAGGTCATTTCACCAGTGAGAGTGCCCAGATCCTGATCGGGGAAATCATGGGGTGTAATAGGGACTTGGAAAACATCCAGGAAAACATCAATGATGTTCAAAACAAAATTAAGAACATCCTTGATGTTTTAGGGAGAGTTTAAAACACCTCCAAATCCCTTACTTTTTTGTGCTTTTTTGAATCTAAAAATTATTCTCATTTTTTGACATATTATCAAAAAGCCAAATTTTGAAGATGCACACAGTGTGTCAACCTGTGTTATCTGCCATCACCAATAAAGTAGCTGAGAGGAAGGGATTGCACACCCAAAACACGTCCCTTGATCCCCCGTGATGGCAGCTAGCACATGTTGACATTTGGCAATTTGTGTGCATCTTCAAAATTTGGCTTTTCCAGGGGTGACTTCACCCCATCTGAACGCAATATCAAACACAGTTTATAAATACTCATGTCTGATATTGCCTTCAATTTCAAACAAATTTGAACTTTGTAAGTTCCAGATTTGTGTATTTCTTGTTATTTTTAAACATGCCTGTTTTACCTTAAATCAGTGTTTCTCAACCTTAGAAGTGCCATGACCCCTTGATAAAATTTCCCAAGTTGCGGGGACCCCTAACAGTAAAATTATTTTCGTAGTGTGGGTTGTCAGCACCCAAGGCAAGACAAGTAATCTACGCCCCTAACACGTAGACATTTAGAGCTCCCTGAGTCCCTTCCACTCGTACAGTAATAAAACCCCTTATGATACATTTTAGGATGTACCACTCTTTCTCTTTGTTCTCCTTTCTTTCACTTTTATCTCTCTCTATCCTAATTTCTTGTTTTTTCCCCCCCACCCCTCTCTTTTGCCATCTTTCTTGTTCTTTCTCTTATTCTTTCTCTCCCTTTTCCCTTGTGTCTCCTTCCCCCCTCTTTCCCTCTCCCTTCCATGTATTCACTATTTTTTTTTCTTTCTCTTACTCCCTGGTGGGGGGTGGGATGAGTTGCAGTGCTGGCAGGGAGTTGGGATGAGTGGCAGTGCTGGTGGGGTGTGGGATCCATGGCAGTGCTGGGGGGAGTTCTTATCAGCCAACTTAGGTGCTCTTGATCAAGGTCATCTGCTGATCTGAGAACTGTAGTGGGGACTTTTGATGGCAACTCTAATCCCAGTTAGTGTTACTCACTGTGTCTCTGACTTTGTTGTGTCCCGCAGCAGTGACATCTATGCCGAAATCGGGAGACAGGGTCTCCTCCAACCCCTCCCACTTCCCATTCCTCACCAGTCAGCTGACCTCTAATCTCTGCCCCCAGCCATGCCATGAACTGAATGGGTGGCTGCAAACAGGCTAAGTGGGTGACCGTGGGCTCCAGGAACAGCCTAGATGGGCGGCTGCGAAAAGGCTGGGAGAGCGGTTTGGGCTTCAGGAACAGCCCAGGATTCGGTGACCCCTGGCAAATCGTCATTCGACCCCCAGGTTGAGAACCAATACCTTAAATGGACATTTCTACTTTTTTTTAATGTGACCCAAAAAATTGATATACAACAAACATGTTGGTTTGTTTTAAAAACATTTTAGAAATGCACATGTGATTGTGCTGGTATTAAAAAGATTGATAATCAAGAATGTGTGGCTTCTTCTTTCAATGCTCCAAAACTTTTCTTGTGGTAAAATTGTGGTTTTCTGTGACAATGGCTGTTATTTCCTAAGGGCAAATCCACTTTGCACTACAAGTGCAGTTTCAGTGCAGTCTCAAGTGTCTTTGCCTTTAGTAAATAACACTCAACAGTGCTTTCTAATGTTACACAATCATGCCATATTCAGGACTACCCACATTTCAGTCAGGGTCAGCTAAAAGAACCACAAGCAGTAAATGTCAGCAAATATTTTAGTAGTTCAAATTATTTTTTTATTTAAAAAATGTCTCAGACATTGTCTGGCATATTGATGGCTCCCCTACCCGCAAAGTATTCAAGGTATCTTCGACGGACCTCGCGGGCACTCAAGGGGGGCAAGCCAGGATGGCCAGCTTCAAGCGCCGTCAGGGTTGGTTCATTTACATGAATTCCAGATTCAGGCCCAACTGAGCCAGCATAGTTTGCAGAATTACTCCTTAAAAAGTTGTGTAGAACACAGCAAGCCCGGATGATATGATTGAGTTTATACTCCGCCATATGTATGGGTGTAAGAAATAGGCGGAACCGACTGGCCATGATTCCAAATGTGTTCTCCACCATTCTTCTGGCTCTGGCCAGCCGGTAATTAAAAACCCTCTGGTCCAGGGTGAGGGTCCTCATAGGGAATGGCTGCATAAGATGGTCCCCCAGCGCAAACGCTTCATCCGCAACGAAGACGAATGGGAGTCCTTCCACATTGTCTTCTGGAGGTGGCAAGTCCAAGCTGCCATTCTGGAGACGCCTGTAGAACTCCGTCTGGGCGATGACTCCAGCATCTGACATCCGGCCATTCTTCCCCAAGTCGACATACAGGAGCTCATAAGTAGCCGACACCACCGCCAACATTACAATACTATTGAACCCCTTATAGTTGTAATAGTATGACCCGGAGGTGGGTGGTGGGACGATGTGGACGTGTTTTCCATCAATTGCCCCACCGCAGTTAGGAAAGTCCCACCTCCGGGCAAAGTGGGAGGCCACAGTCTGCCATTCCTGTGGCGTTTAAGGAAACTGTGGAGTTAAACCAGGAAAATAAATTAATCATTTTGCACATCAACATGGAAAGCAGATTAGACACAAACATTCTTGGCCAACATCAGTATAACATTTATTTTAGGGAGTATTTAAAGACAAAAGGTATAAGGTCCACCTATCAGATTCCTCCTCCCACCCCCTCTCATGGGCCATTTGTAAAATTTTATGGGGGGGGGAGATGTTTTGGACAGGTCACCCTCTCCACTTCATTGAGAGATGAATGCCTAAATAATGTGGATTACTTTGGTCAGCCCCTCCTTACTTTACACTATTGGAAGCCCACTGGACAGGTAAGAAGTGTCATAAATACAAAGAGACAAATACACACTGTACACATTTTAGCACATTTTTACATTGTGATATTACCTATCAAGATAATAATAGGATACAAAAACTTTAAACATTAACATTTGAAAGTATTCAGGCAGGCCCTTGCACTACATGATTTGGGGAATTCATCCATAAATCTGACCACAAAAGAGGTGGGTATAGTGTGTATGGGTTTGGCAAAGTCAGCAGATAGAGGATTGGTATCAGCTGAGTTAGCAGTTGGTGGGAGGGAGGGTTCCAAATGATTTTGGGACACAAAAAAAACCTCTGGCACTCTGCCAGAATTTAAAGCACAAATCTAATTTTTACACATTTTAGGGGGTGTTTAGGGTAAAGCACTACTATAGAGCTGCCAAAATACATTGTTAAATGACTACACGAGGTGAATATAGGCCCAGGACAGCATGCTGGGGAGGTAAGTGAAGGACAAAAAAAATTACATAAAAATCCAGCGTGCATGAGGACAAAGGGGACATTCACAGCATATTACAATCATGGTAATTAGGGAATGAGGAAAGAAATACAATACATTAGCAAACATTCTATACAATAAAATGTGATGTTAAAGGATAAAAACCTTACCTCAATATAGTCCTTCTGCAGGACCTGGATGATGGCAGAACAGGTCTCCGGGATAATGATCCCCAGAGCCTGGGGGGAGATGCCTGTCGAGAACTTGAGGTCCTGCAGGCTTCTCCCCATTGCCAAGTACCGCAGGGTGGCGACTAACCTCTGCTCCGCAGTAATGGCTTGCCTCATGCAGGTATCTTGCCTGCTGATATAGGGGGTCAGCAAAGCCAACAAACGGTGAAATACGGGGTCCGTCATCCGGAGAAAGTTCCTGAAATCGTCAGGATTATTCTCACGAAACTCACAGAGCAAAGACATATGACAGAACTGGTCACGCTGGAGCAACCAATTCTTGGTCCATAAACTCCTCCCCACCCTGTTCATGGACTGGGCTTGTGTCAAGGTAAGGACCCCAACACCAAGCCGCACAGAACGAACTCTACGAGGAGTACGTATATGCAACATGGCTAGAAAACGGTCGGCTGCTCAGAACGAAGTAACAGAACGCACTGAAGAACAGCAAAGCCTGTGAAGAGCGACCTGAAAATCAGTAACGAACGAACACGAACACAATGACACGTCAATTGTACTCGCTGCACGCACTGAAGACCAGATACAAACTCACAAGCACAAACTGAACAGCAGAAAACGACCTGAAAGCCACGAGTCTGAAAAAGCGCGAATCGTCTCTCACCAAACTTTTACTAACACGAGATTAGCAAAAGGAGCCCAAAGGGTGCCGCGCTTGGTTCTGAACTGCCCTTTTATAGTCTCATTGTACGTGGTGTACGTGACCGCGTTCTTGGTGATCGGAAATTCCGACAACTTTGTGCGACCATGTGTATGCAAAACAAGTTTGAGCCAACGTCCGTCGGAAAAAATCCATGGATTTTGTTGTCGAAATGTCTGATCAATGTCTGATCGTGTGCACGGGGCATTAGAATGGCCCAGTCAAAGTCCAGACCTAAATCCAATTGAGAATCTGTGGCAAGACTCGAAAATTGATGTTCACAGACGCTCTCCATCCAATCTGCCATAGGTTGAGCTATTTTGCAAAGAAGAATGGGCAAAAATGTCACTCTCTAGATGTGCAAAGCTGGTAGAGACATCCCCAAAAAGAACTACAGCTGTAATTGCAGCGAAAGGTGGTTCTACAAAGTATTGATTCAGGGGGGCTGAATACAAATGCATGCCACACTTTTCACATATTTATTTGTAACAAAAACCTAAAACCATTTATCATTTTCCTTCCACTTCACAATTTGTGCCACTTTGTGTTGGTCTATCACATAGAATCTCAATAAAATACATTTATATTTTTGGTTGTAACATGCCAAAATGTAGAAAATTTCAAGGGGTATGAATAGTTTTTCAAGGCACTGTAAAGGTCCTGTGCTGTTTCCCTCCATTTTGTAAAGCGCTGCACAAACTTGTAAATCTGGTATAATAATAACAATTATATTTGTTGGTATTATTTATAACTTTTGCATGGATGCTGAGACATTTGCCAAACCCATTTTTATACATAGACTCCTTAATGTTCATGTGACTAAAGTGATCAAATACCTGATACATCTGCTACTAGTGATATCTGCTACACATTTTTATACATATACCCCTTAATGTTCATGTGACTAAAGTGATCAAATACCTGATATATCTGCTACTAGTGATCACCAAAGTTCATTATGACACAGTACTTTTTGACAACAGTGGCATTTACCCAGTGAAACTAACCTTTCACTATCACTAACATGTCACCAGCAAATAAAAACATTGAAAGCGTTTGTGTAAATGGAAAATAGTTTTAGCCTTTTGGAATGCAGAACAATGAGGATTGATGTGTTCGGAAGCAATAAACTTTTGACAGCACTTTGAGGAAATGACTTGCCTTGCGGCATTTGCGTTTAATTTCAGGAATCCTCTTCACACAAAGTTTACATTTCACCTGAGTTAATGTAGGTTTCTTTCCACAGCACTAAACTGTATTAATACTGTAGCTTCCAAGACCTACAACTGACACCTCTGTATGTGTACACGACTGTTGCAGCAACGTTAAATTGTAACTACCTTCTTGGACAGGGTCTAATGTCATTGGTTCAGTGTTTGCTGTAAGCTGCTGATGAAAAGTTGTCAGCACTACATACATGTGTAGAAATTAAAAACACCAACTAGCAATGTAACAAATTTCATGTGTCCCTAAACTTAAAGTATTAAAAATGAATTGATCACTAGTGCAGTGTCATGTACTTGTATGAGTTCAAGATGATGAGGGTGGTCTCTCGCACAATTTCCATTCCCAGGTGCCAGAATGCTGAAATCAAGAGCTTGGACTTGAGAGAGCTCTGGTGTCAGTCGAGCAAAAGCACAACAATGAAACACCCACAAAAGTTGAACTGAATGGACTGGTGCCTTTAGTCAACCTCATCAACTATGTAACGTGTGATGAGAACACTTGTAATTCATCAAGTCTAGTAAAGAACAGAGTCAGGTCCCAAGTCGAGTTTGGTAACAGTCTAGCAGGAAGGCACCATATCAGCAAAAGGATCAAGGTCAGGTACAAGCAGAGGTTACAAAATGCAGGCAACAGGACACAGAATTATTATGCAAAATCTTAGTCAGGAGTCCAGGCTAAGTTTGAAATCAAAGGTAGCAAACATAGACAGGCAAGGGTAATCCAAAAGCAAATCAGAGCCAAATAAATAACAGGGTCACACAGATTCAGGATCAAGGATAACAACAACTTGAGGTGAAAAACCATTCAACAATGATTGATCTCATGCAGGGCCCTGGTTATAATAATTCACTCTGTGGTGATGTGTCCATGTGTATGCTGTTGTGTGCACATCCCTTTACAAATGCTTGCATACTTTATTAGGCTCCCATGCCCAAAAACATGTGCATGCTAAGGAACATGCATATGGTCTTCTGGCTCGTACAATCTCTCTGACAGCAGACATAATGTAGCTAACACAGAATTTAAAAAAATTGGCATAAACTCTTTAACCCTATAAAAGACTAGCACAAGCATTTATTACATATAAAATGCCAGTGAATGTATTCTACACATTCTTAGGAAAACTGGTTCAGCCCAGAAAATAGATTCTCTTTGCAGTGTAGCTATAAGGTGCTACACTGCAAAGTTGCTACTGAATGGAATGGAAAGTTGCTACTAAGATGAGAAAAAGCCTGAGGAGTGAGAGTAACATTTAAGACCTCAAATTTCTGAAAATTTACCTTAAAGTAAGGAGGTAATAGGATCTGTGACGTAGAACAGCAGGTCATCCACATAAACTGCAGTTTTGTAGTGGTGCTTGCTAGTTTTAAGGCTATAAGGTGCAGAGTAGAATACAATTTACAATGATGAACTCTATACATTAAGGTATACATACACCTTGACATGATGATTAATATTTTGATAGAATCACTTCTTTATAAGTATGAAGGTAATAAGGCCCCTTTCACACAGGCTTTCTGACCAGGTCCACCTGAAAAACTGATAGTGACTGTTCGTTTTTTAAGATAGACCTTATCAGAAGGTCCATTCATCCCTATGGACAGGTGGGTGTAAAAGGACTTGTGTTTGTTTAAACCCGCCTACCTCTAGGTCCGATTGGGTCCACTAAAAAAAAGCAGAAGGGGATTCTCTCCTCTTCCATTTAGGCAAAGGGGATCAGAGGTAGTAATGGAATCCACCCCATCTAAAAGGGGCCTAAGGGCTCCCATCTCAATTTACTGATGTCATACCCAAGAGATTGTATCAACAGTAAAATTTAAAAACTCATTGGCGAGGGAAAAAAAGTTTTGATACTACAGTATATAGATTTACAAATTTAATAGTAATGTTGTTAACTAAACTATCTTCATATCATTCATAATTGTAAAAGTATAATCACGTGAGGGATACACTTAATAAGAGCTAAACTAGACATTTAGTTGACACACAGGTGACAGCTAGCGAAATTGTTATTCATTGTAAAGAAGTTGTCTATTTTAAATATTCACATCACATTTTCCCAACAGTCTACAGTCAGTCTCTTCTGTCATTTTTCAAACATGTACTTTTTTTATTCTTTATTTAGTGGTATGCAGCAAAACACAGTAGCGTGACATGACTTCATGATCGAACAAATTTGTCAATTGCCACAGGCAGTATAAGTTTACACATAGAAAATCAGTATAAAACAAAATCTTATACAGTGCATCATACCAACTAATGAAAGTGACTAAAGCCTAAAATGCCAGCACATACTAGGAAGTGATCTGTGATATACTATAACTAATGATACAGAAGAGACCATGAGGATCATGAGCACACCAACAAAGTCAACCATATCACAGGTAATGAAAGAGAGGAGGGAGAAGGACAGGCTGGCATCATATGTCATGATAGACAATCTATCTAAACCTCCTAGTAGTCATAATCCATTTTCAGTGCACACCAGGTGAAGTTTTTATGTTTTATGTACATTTTGGGATGGAAAGGAAGACACAACAAGTTGTCCAAAGAGGGGGAGTAGGGAGAAAAAGAAGGAGAGAAGAAAAAAAGCTCCAGGTATTCATCAGAATAATAAAACATATTCCAATAAAGCGAGCGTGTATTACGTTCCTCTGTTTTGTCCATGAGGGCAGCAGTCAGGTGTTCCATGTGTTGAACGTCATTCACCCTGGCAAACCATTGGGATATGGTGGGTTGGGATTGTTCCCACATATTAGTGATATAAGCCCTAGCAGCATTCAACAGGTGCTTCAGTAACGACTTGCAATAAGATTATCAAAAATAGAGAAAAGAGAGTTTATGTATGATATGCAAGACCGGTTGCCAGAAAGGATGAAGAGCAGGGCAATGCCAAAAGATATGGAGTAGTGTACCGTCCTGGGTGCCACGCCACCAACATAATGGGCTGTGGCCAGGGAACAGGCACGCTAGCTTGATAGGAGTCCGATACCAGTGAGTTCAAATTCCTGATATTTGACACAGAGGAAGGACTTGTGAGCGAAAAAAAAAACCACTGTTCTATTGGTCTTCCAAGAACGTGGGGTTCAGATCTCTTTCCCACTTATATAAATACAGAGGATCCTGCTGAGATGTGGCTGCAAGCAGGATACCGTAAGAAGAAGAGAGCTATTTCCAAATAGGCCCCTCCCTTGTACAAATATCTTCAAACAGGGTAAGTTGTCCATGAAAACTTGTATGATCTGGCTGGGAATAAAGGAAATTTGACTACTGCAGCAGCTTCCATTACCCTGAAACGTACACGGTTAGTGCACTGTACAGGTCTGACCCAGCCAGCGGGGCCTAAGAAACCAGAGGCACTGACTCGTTTCAGGTCTGGTTGAAGTTGAAAGGTCTTGTCTGAGAGTCCTGGAACGAACTCCATATGGCCAATAATAGATGTTTGTAGGGAGGGGAAGCTTGGCACAGCTACCAGTTTGTAATACCTCCTAAACGCAAGTAAAGTAGACTCAATCAGAGGATGTGAATGAGGAATGCATGAGAGCTGGACTCCTGACCAGGGATAGCCGTCCCAGGGGAAAGATATAGACTCCTGCTCTAGTGAGACCCAAAGTCAATAGAGGGAGTGCCTGCACCAGTCAATCACTCTATTCATATGCACCACCATACAGTAAAAGGCAGTATCAATCAACATCCCCCCCTTGCGCGTGGCAGGAGGGTTCTGTTAAGGCGGGGTGCTTTCCCTTGACAAACTTATTTAATGAAGGTAGCCCTGAGCATCCAGAAAAATGCTTGTGGTATCCGTATGGCAGTGGCGGCCGGTGGAATTTCTTTTGGGGGGGCGGCAAACAGTATGCCACCCCCCGGGTCGGTCGGTCAGTCAGTAGCACTTATCCCATCACTGGTGGCTTCCGTTGCTCGCCAGCGGCTTTCCCTGTTCGGCAGCCTCCCGTTCTCCTACGGCCTCTTGTTCTCCAGGTCATCATGTCGGCTTCCGTTTCCTCCCTCTTCCTCGGGAGTCTTCTCTTTTCGGCCAATCAGAAAACGGGTCTCACACCTGCTTCTGATTGGCCGGATTGAGGATCAGTGTTTCAACAACGAATATTCATTCGCTATTGTAACACACCTGGGTGGGATCATGCTATGCATGAATCTATCCATTGCATATAGAGGGGTGGACTAGAGAGAGGGGGCGGCACCTGGGCGCCCATAATGGACGGGCCGCCACTGCCCTACAGGTAAGGCCTGCAAAAGTTACAGGATAATGGCATAATGTTCATCTTAAGCACGTTGCATCTCCCAAAGAGGATACCGCTAAAGGTTTCCATTTGTCTAAATCAGCGGAAAGGGAAGCCATTAATGACTGAAAATTCAGCTGAAAAATATGTTGAAGATTAGAGGGGATTTTAGTTCCCAAGTACTGGATGACTTGGGAAGCCCATCGAAATGGAAAGTTGTTACTAAGATGAGAAAAAGCCAGAGGAGTGACAGTAACATTTAAGACCTCAAATTTATGCAAATTTACCTTAAAGTTAAACAACTCGCCATAGATGACTAATTCAGATTCTAAGACAAGTAAGGAGGTAATAGGATCTGTGACGTAGAACAGCAGGTCATCCACATAAACTACAGGTTTGTAGTGGTGCTTGCTAGTTTCAAGGCCTCGGATATCCATATTGTTGAGTATATGCTTTAACAGTGGCTCCAGGGAGAGCACAAACAAGAGAGGAGATAGTGGGCAGTCTTGTCTTGTACCATTGCCAATGGTAAAAAGTTTGAAATCAACACTGTTTAACCCCAAGTATTCACTTTTTTACAATTTACAATTGTAAAACAATATCAGAGGCTTATTATTATCACTTTCAATTATTTTGGATCCTATTGAATGTTAGTGATATTCTTGGCTTATTTCCTCTGCTATAGTGAAGAACTTTAAACCTAGCACCCTGTTGATTTCTAGTGCTTTTGTTCGAATGTAATAACCTTATGTTAGTTTATGTATATTCCCACTGAAATGCCTAAATGAACATGATATCTTGTTTAATTAGCATTTTCAAATGCCTTAAATTCATTGATCGCTGTAAAAAGTCAATATGGTTAGAATTAGGTTTTAGCCTAAGAAATGGCTTATAAGGTATTGGTTTTCTACATACTATAGATGATAGCTAGAAAACTGTCACTATGATTAATTAGTGATTGTATATTCCCTGTAACCTTTTGTTGTCAAACATTCATTGCACTCTGGTATTCTTTAGCAGTAAATATTACAGTAAATACAACATTTATGTAATTGCAGTTAATATACTGCACAAATCCATTTAATTCCATGTCTTTCCTAGATCAAAGAATTAGAAAATGTAGGTGATGCCGGATTGCCCATTGTTATCTCAGGGAGATAATAGTAGCACCTACCACTAAATAAAAATGCAACGTGGGTCAAAACAATGTTTAAACCTCACGTTTACAAGATATACGATTATCATTAAAGAGGGAGTCCACCCAAAAAAAAAATATTAAAAGCCAGCAGCTACAAATACTGCAGCTGCTGACTTTTAATACATGGCCACTTACCTGTCCCAGGGTCCAGCGATGTTGGCAGCCGATGCCGATAAATCGCGCAACTCTCGGCAGCTGCCGCCGCCATCCTAGGTGAGGGAATCAGGAAGTGAAGCTTTGCGGCTTCACTTCCCGGTTCCCTACTGCGCATGCGTGAGTCGCGCTGCGCGTCGTAACTGGTCCCCGCTATCTCCCTGGACCTGTGTGTTTCCCAGGAGACAGCGCGGAGGGACAGGAAGAGGCATAGACTCCCGTGGGAGTCTATGCCGGAAGTGGGTGAAAATACCTGTCTTAGACAGGTATCTGCACCCCCCTGAAAGGTGACAAATGTGACACCGGAGGGAGGGTTCCGAAAAGCGGAAGTTCCATTTTTGTGTGGAACTCCGCTTTGAGTATTTGCCTCCAAACCTTTTCTTGTGTCAGATTCAGCTATAGAAACGTATTACTTCACCTGGGCTAAAGTAAACTAATGCTGTTAATCAGACATACCTATTTTTTTTTAAATATTTAAAGTGTCATACTTTTAAAGACTTCCTCAGCTCTCGTTTAATATAACTCAGCTTTTAGATAGAGGTTCTGTCAGTGAACCCCTTAGTCTGCATAAATCATAATGGGCTTGATAATCTAAAATTTGCAATGTCAGTCATTACACATGAAAACAAATTTATATGACATTGATTGCTATACATGGGACTTGCACTCTCCAGTACCCTCCATGCCTAGGAGGGGATCACAAAAGGGAACAGGTGTTTTACCAGTAGTCAGGTTGCTATCCCTTGCTTTGTGTAGTAAGATGGTCTTTGGGACTTCCTTTTAAAATTAAAACAAAATAATCAACACAACAGTAAGTTTTTATTGAAATAAAACTAATGTTGCCCCCTTGATCACACAAATAGTCTACTGAAGGTCTTTTCCATCACATGTTGGTTGTATAAAATATATCAACGTTTGAGGGGTCATTCCAGCCAAATGTGGTATATCAGCTATAGACTGATATGTGGAATATTAGGGAGGTGCTGTGGACAAAGCATATCTTGATTTCAACAAGGCATTTGATACAGTTCCGCATAATGATTTAATACAAAAATTGTACAAGCTAGGACTTAAACCTTGGGTGGTTCAGTGGACATGCAGTTGGCTAAAGAATAGATTCCAGATAGAGTCCAGTCACTAGTGGTGTACCACAATGCTCTGTACTAGGTCTTGTTCTATTTAATCTATGTGATATAAGTGATATAACCAAAGGTTTGTTGAACAAGGTATGTGTTTTTGCTGATGATACAAAGGTGTGTAAAGTGGAAACTGCAGTTCAATGTTCCTACATGTAAAATAATGCACCTAGGGAAGAAGAATCCTTTGAGATAGTACAACATTGGAGGTGCAATGTTGGCCAGAATTACAGAGAAAGAAGGAACCTATTTCAAATGATTGCAAAATAAGCGAACAGTGTGACCAGGCAGTGGGAAAACGATTCAAGGATACATCACTAGAGGGATCCCCAGCAGGAGAAAGGAGGTCTTGATTCCTCTATATAGATCTTTTGTTAGACCTCATTTAGAATACTGTGTCCAGTTCTGGAGACCTCACTTACAAAAAAGATATTGTTAGGATAAAACGAGTCCACAGACGGGTAACAAAAATGGTGAAAGGTCTGGGAGATAAAACATATTAAGAGCGACTTCAGAAACTTAACAGTCTGGACAAGATAGGGAAAGGGGAGACATGATTGAAATCACTAAATACATCAAGTGAGTGAATGAGGTTCAGGAGGGCAGTATTTTCAATATGAAACCAAAACCAAGAACATGAGGATATCATATCAAACGAACTGGAGGAAAGTTCAAAACTAATCTTAGAAAGTATTATTTAACATAACATTTAAAAGGGTTGGGGAAGCTTGGAATAAACTTCCAGCAGAGGTAGCGAACCAGTCAACAGTAAATGGCTTCAAACATGCTTGGGACAAACATAGATCTATACTCAAACAAAAAAAAATTGTGGAACCCCCCCCCCCCAAAAAAAAAACAAAATAAAGCCCCCAAAAAATACAAAACGTTTAAAAAAAAAAAAACAGGCCCATTTGATGGACCACTCTGTTTTTTTACTGCCGTCACTTTTTTATGTTTCTATAAATGGTGGCCTCAGTCAGTAATGCAAGAAAATCTGACAGTTGGAGCAGGACTTCCTTTTAACTTTTGGGTGGAAAGTTACAAATAGCAAAATAAAATGGTGAAAAGACCCTTTAAGTGGGGAGCAAGAGGCTTCCTATGCTTCATCACTGTTCTCTGGTCAAAGTATAACTTATAAAATCTAGATTCAGATATTCAATGACACAGAGAATTATAACAAATTATCATTCTGTCATTCACTGGCAACTTCCAGAGTCTACAAAGTTAAGCTCTGACAGAGTTTATGCAATTATGCCGCGTACACACGGTCGGACTTTTCGGCTACAAAAGTCCAACAGCCTGTCCGACAGACTTTTGACGGACTTTTGGCGGACTTGCGGCAGACTTTCTAACGAACGAACTTGCTTACATACGATCACACAAAAGTCCGACAGCCTAGTACGCGGTGACGTACACCAAGTCCAACAAAACCATAAAACAAAAGTTCAATAGCCCGTACAACACCCTTTGGGCTCCTTCTGCTAATCTCGTGTTTATCTCATGTTAGTAGTAGTTTGGTGAGAGACGATTCGCTCTTGTGAGACTCGTATTTTTCAGTTCGTTTTAACTGTTGTTCAGTCTGTGCTTGTGAAGTTTGTATCTGCTTTTCAGTGCGTTTGGTCAGTTGGCATTGAGCAATCTTTGTTTTATTGTCCGCTCGTTGCTGATTTTCAGGTCGCTCTTCACAGGCCTTGCTGTTCTCTAGTGCGTTCTGTTAAGTGCGTTCTGACCAACCGACCGTTTTGAAGCCATGTTACGTGTACGTACTCGTCATGGAGCTCGGGCACTGTATGTGCTTGGTGCTGTAGTTCATTCTTCAGCCCAAGACCAGTCCATGAACAGGGTGAGGAGGAGTTCATGGACGAAGAATTGGTTGCTCCAGCGTGACCAATTCTGTCACATGCCATTGCTCCGTGAGATCCGTGAGAATAATCCTGGGGATTTCAGGAACTTTCTCCAGGTTACGGACCCCGTTTTTGACCGTTTGTTGGCTTTGCTCACCCCTTATATCAGCAGGCAGGTTACCTGCATATGGCAATCCATCACTCCGGAGCAGAGGCTAGTCACCACGCTGCATTATCATTATCCCAGAGACCTGTTCTGCCATCATTCAGGTCCTGCAGAAGGACTATATTAAGGTAAGAATTTTTATCCTTTATTAGCATCACATGTTATTTTATTTAATGTTTGATAATGTAATGTATTTCTTTACTCAAACACTACTTACCATCTTTGCAATATAGTGTGAATGTCCCCTTTTTGTCCTCATGCATGCTCTAATTTTTTCATGTTCTTTTTTGTCCTGTATGTATATTTGCCTTCACTAACCTCCCCAGCTGCATTGTAGTTTTTTTCCCCTAAACTCCATCCAAATAGTGTGTTTGTCATTAACTCGATTTCCAACCCCCCCCCCCCTAAACTCCATCCAAATAGTGTGTGTGTCATTAACTCGATTTACAATCCCCTTCCCCTTAAACTCTATCCAAATAGTGTGTGTGTCATTAACTTGATTTCCAATCCCCCCCCCCCCCAAACTCCATCCAAATAGTGTGTGTGTCATTAACTTGATTTAAAATTCCCCCCCCTAAACTCCATCCAAATAGTGTGTGTGTCATTAACTCGATTTCCAATCCCCCCCCCCTAATAATTTGCTATAATGTTTTGTGGTGTTGATTTTAAAAAAGCAAATATATGTTGCACTTTGCAAAATGCATTTGCACTCTGCAAGTGCATTTGCTCCAGGGCTTTAGTAAATAAGCAGAAGCTCTGCTGATTTCCATCATCCAATCATGTGCAAGCCACAAAGTTTTTGGATTAATTGCCCTTGCATGTGATTGGGTACTCCATGCAACATGAAGCCTTTACCTTACCTCATTTACTAAGCTGTGCAACAACTGCACTTTTCAAACTGCACAGTCTTGTAGCCTTTATTAAATCAAACCCTGCGTGTCCTTAAACTTAATTTCTAATTTCACCACCCCCTAAAATGTAACAATGTACCATCAGAGGGGGTGATCAATCTGATAAGTGTGCCTTTCCATATTATTTATTAACCTGTTGCCGCCCGCCCACCGTCATATGACGGCGGAGCGGTGCGGCTCTTGTTCTGGGCCACCGTCATATGACGGCGGCTGGTTTACACAGGGCATGCGCGCGATCACGGGCGCGCAGCCCTGCTCTGTCGGTATCGCTGTGTCCCTGGGACACAGCGCGTCACCGACAGGGGTGAACAGCCATTGGGCATGGCTGTTCACCATGTGATCGGCCGCGATTACGTCACGGCCGATCACAAAGGGTATTCCCGCTTTAGACCGCGCATGCGTGCGTGATCGGGAGCGCGCAGCGCGGTCACGTCGGTGGCGGCGTGTTCCCAGGAACACTGCTCGTCACCGACAAGGGTAAACAGCCAATGGCTGGTGGCTGTTTACCACGTGATCGGCTGTGATCCATTCACAGCCGATCACTAACTGTAAACATAAACCGGTTACTAGCTGTCACCGGATCTTCTCTCCTCACACACCATTTCCAGAGTGAGGAGAGAAGAGCCAGGAGCAGTGAGTGACCGATCTATGTGTGTTCTGTAGTGTACTGCACCAACACCACAAAGAGAACCTGTCACATTGCCCCCCCCCCCAATTACAGCTGTCACCCAACAGTCACCACATCAGTACTTATAAAAGTGCACTTGTCACCCATCAGTGCCCACTAAGTGCACCTGTCACCCATCAGTGCCCACTAAGTGCACCTGTCACCCGTCAGTGCCCACTAAGTGCACCTGTCACCCGTCAGTGCCCACTAAGTGCACCTGTCACCGTCAGATACTGCCGTCAGCGGTGCACCCGTCACCCTTCAGTGACCGCCATCAGTGACCGTCGTCAGTGACCCATCCGTGACCCTCATCTGTCACCTATCAGTCCAATAAAGTGCACCAGTCACCATCAGAGACTGCCATCAGTGACTGTCAACCGTTACCTGTCACCCACCAGTGACCGTCGCACATCACCGATCACCTGTTGCCCATCAGTGACCGTCACCTGTCACCGATCACCTGTCACCCAACAGTGACCGTCACCTGTCACCTATCACCTGTCGCCCATCAGTAACCGTAATTTGTCACCTGTCACACAGCCCATCAGAAAAAATGTCCAAAAGATTTTATACAAGTGAGGAGGCGTTCCAGATCCTCTCCATGACTGATGAGAGCAGCGAGGAGCTCTCATCAGATTCAAATGCCAATTCCTGTGAATCAAATTCAGCATTTGAACTGATCGAAAGTAGTGGATCGGCAAACGATTCAGAGGAAGAATGGATCCCTCCTAAAAGAGCACGGCGCTCTGGAAACCAGGCAGCCACCAGCAATATACCCCAGGATCAAATTCCCAGTACTAGCGCTGCTGCCAGCGATAGACCCCAAAACCAAAGGCCCAGTCCTAGAGCTGCCGCCAGTGAAAGGCCACAAGAAATGCCCAGTACTAGCACTTCCGCAGCATCACGCCCAAATGCCAGCACAGGAACTCCAACTACCAGCACTGGAGTGCCACGTCCCCCAAGAGCCAGGGCCGCTACATATCTCCCAGAAGGTCTTGCCAATCCAACATGGCTGCCTTCTGATCAGCAAGAATTCCCCCTTTCACGGCACAGCCAGGTGTGCAGGCCAATACCCAAAATTTTTCTGCAATTGATTGTTTTAATTTATTTTTGCCCAACACTTTGCTGCAACTCATCGTGGACCAGACCAATTTATATGCCCAGCAGCATATTGCCAACAGCCCCCAATCTTCTTACGCCCGTCCATTCGAGTGGAAGGATTTGACTCTGGAGGAGTTCAAAATGTTTATGGGCCTCACCATAAACATGGGGCTTACAAAAAAAAATGAAGGACATGCCTATTGGTCCACCCACCCCATTCACCACATGCCCATTTACTCTTCTGTAATGCCCAGGTCCCGATACGAAATGATAATGCGCTTCTTTCATTTTAATGACAACACCCAGTGCCCTCCCTGCAATCATCCAAATTACGATAAATTATATAAACTTCGCCCACTCACTAATTTCTTTTCCCATCGATTTGCAGAACTCTATGTCCCTGATAAGCATATATGTGTAGATGAGTCCCTGGTACCCTTTTCTGGCAGGCTAGGAATAAAACAATACATTCCTAGCAAAAGGGCCAAATACGGAGTGAAATTTTATAAGCTTTGCGAGAGAGCCACGGGATATCTGTATGCGTTCCGCATATACGAAGGAAGAGATTCCCAGCTCCAGCCCCCTGAGTGCCCGGCCTACATGGGCACAACTGGTAAAATTGTATGGGACCTGGCCTACCCACTGCTGAAGAAAGGTTACCACATATACCTGGATAACTTTTATACCAGCCTGCCCCTTTTCAAACATCTATACCTCGCACAAACCCTGGCCTGTGGAACCTCCAGAAAGAATAGAAAGGGCTTCCCACAAGCCAAAGTAAACAAGAAATTGCGGAGGGGAGAAAGAGCAACTTTGAGATGCAACGAAGTGCTGGCCTTGAGGTGGAAGGATACCAGGAATGTGTACATGATGTCCACCATCCATGACGACACTACTGTTGAAGTTCAGAGAAGACGAGGTCCCATTGTAAAGCCAAAATGTGTACAAGATTACAATCTGTACATGGGGGGGGTGGATTTCAGTGACCAAATGCTTCAGCCCTATTTAGCAATAAGGAGGTCCCGTTTCTGGTACAAGAAAGTAGCACTCTATTTAATTCATTTGTTTATTTATAATGCCTACATAATTTACACCAAATCCACCGAAAGCCCTGCCCACTTCCTAAAATTCATTGAAGAAGTTGTCACGTCCCTCATCTACCATCAAAGACCCCCCCAAGAAAACCTTCGCTCTGATGCTGTAAGCCGACTGCATGAACGCCACTTCCCTGACCACATTCCCCTATCTGAAGCAGGCCGAAGATGCCAAAAAAGATGTCGAGTATGCAGCAGTAAAGGATTTCGAAGAGATACCAGCTACCATTGTTCCCAGTGTCCCCTTGAACCCGGCCTTTGCATTGGTGAATGCTTCAGACTATATCACACATCCCTTAAATATTAGCCCATATTCTTAACCACTTCCCCATTTTCATGATCTGTGCTGACCATTTCCCATGCTTCCTCAAATAACCATTCCACTGCCTTCTATGTGAACTGACCCTGGCCTGTTTTTTGACTATGCCTCTGCCAACCGTTTGGACTGCTTACATGTGAACCGACCCTGACCTGTTTTACCAACTACGCTTCTGCCTACTGTTTGGACTGCTTTCATGTGAACTGATACTGGCCTGTTTTACCAACTATGCTTCTGCCTAATGTTTGGACTGCTTACATGTGAACTGACCATGGCCTGTTTTACCAACTACGCTTCTGCCCACCACTTGGACTGCTTGCACGTCATCTGACCCTGGCCTGTTTTATGGACTTTGCTTTTGCCTACCGCTTGGACTGATCTGTTGCCCTGCTACTGTAGGACACAGGGGTCTCACATGTGAGGGGCTCCAGAAATGTTTTTCCGGATGGAGAAAACAATTTTTTTTGTTGTCTCCGGGTTTCGTAATTTCCGGATTAGGGTCTGGAGTCCGGAGGCTTCATAGAGATTTGGGTGGGTCGAAGCCTCTACCCCTGTGCCCCTGTGCACAGGTCTTACCTGATTGCGGCCCTCAGCCTGCTGCTGACTTACTGCCGCCATCCCCCTGCCTGCAGCATAAACTGACCACACCTCTGCCTGCTACCTGGACTATGGAAATAATTAGCTGTAGCAAGAGGCAGTATGTTTATGAAGGGCTGGAGAGCGGTACAATAATGAGTGCAGGGAGGTAACGGTGTACCAGAACCAATATTATGGCTGTGTTGGCTGTCTCTGCCTGGACAATTTCTATGGACAAATGCTTTGGCTGTGCTGACGATATCCTTGTGCTGACTATAGACAATATTCCTGCCTGCTGCCTGGATAATTACTATTGTTGCTAAGCACATCCCTGCCTGCTGCCTGCTGCCTGCTGCCTGCACCAATTCTCTCCTCTGGGGACACTACTAAAACCACAGGTAATACTTTTTTTTTACCCTTTCCTCAATAGAATTTATTTTGGAGTGTAATTTTTGGTATGTAAATGCAATGTGTTAGAAATATAAGGGCCTTCAAAAATAATAGGTTTTCAGGAAATTAGATGTGTAATTTATGCTTGTAGAACGCCTGAAGGTGCTACTTCAATGGTGGGCCTCTGTATGTGGTCAGGCTGTGTAAAAGTCTGACACATGTGGTATCGCCATACTCAGGAGGAGTAGCAGAATGTATTTTGGGGTGTCATTTTTGCTATGTACATGCTATGTGTTGAAAACATCTTAAAAATGGACAACTTTGTGGAAAAAAAAAGCGTTTTCATTTTTTTTTCCACATTTTCCAAAAACTTGTGGAAAAAAATGAGCCGTTCAAAAGACTCATTATGCCTCATAGATTATACACTGGGGTGTCTGCTTTCCAAAATGGGGTCATTTTGTGGGTGTTTCCATTGTCCTGGGGCTCCAGGGCCTTCAAAACTGTAATAGGTGGTTGAGAAATGTGATGTGTAATTTATGCTTGTAGAACGCCTGAAGGTGCTACTTGCCTGGCGGGCTTCTATATGTGGCCAGGCTGTGTAAAAGTCTCCCACATGTGGTATCACCATACTCAGGAGGAGTAGCAGAATGTATTTTGGGGTGTCATTTTTGCTATGTACATGCTATGCGTTAGAAATATCTTAAAGATGGACAACTTTGTGGAAAAAAAAATGCGTTTTCATTTTTTTTCCACATTTTCCAAAAACTTCTGGAAAAAAATGAACCATTCAAAAGACTCATTATGCCTCATAGATTATACATTGGGGTGTCTGCTTTCCAAAATGGGGTCATTTTGTGGGTGTTTCCATTGTCCTGGGGCTCCAGGGCCTTCAAAACTGTAATAGGTGGTTGAGAAATGAGATGTGTAATTTATGCTTGTAGAACGCCTGATGGTGCTACTTGCCTGGCGGGCTTCTATATGTGGCCAGGCTGTGTAAAAGTCTCACACATGTGGTATCACCATACTCAGGAGGAGTAGCAGAATGTATTTTGGGGTGTCATTTTTGCTATGTACATGCTATGCGTTAGAAATATCTTAAAGATGGACAACTTTGTGGGAAAAAAAAGCGTTTTCATTTTTTTTCCACATTTTCCAAAAACTTCTGGAAAAAAATGAACCGTTCAAAAGACTCATTATGCCTCATAGATTATACATTGGGGTGTCTGCTTTCCAAAATGGGGTCATTTTGTGGGTGTTTCCATTGTCCTGGGGCTCCAGGGCCTTCAAAACTGTAATAGGTGGTTGAGAAATGAGATGTGTAATTTATGCTTGTAGAACGCCTGATGGTGCTACTTGCCTGGCGGGCCTCTATATGTGGCCAGGCTGTGTAAAAGTCTCACACATGTGGTATCGCCATACTCAGGAGGAGTAGCAG
The DNA here is from genome assembly GCA_037952925.1 of Lithobates clamitans. NCBI lineage: Eukaryota > Metazoa > Chordata > Amphibia > Anura > Ranidae > Lithobates > Lithobates clamitans. Next base: position 5,160,940 of record JBBGZY010000558.1, on the reverse strand, counting down.
AATGTATTTTGGGGTGCCATTTTTGCTATGTACATGCTATGTGTTGGAAATATCTTAAAGATAGATAACTTTGTGGGAAAAAAATGTGTTTTCATTTTTTTTCCACATTTTTCAAAAACTTCTGGAAAAAAATGAACCGTTCAAAAGACTCATTATGCCTCATAGATTATACATTGGGGTGTCTGCTTTCCAAAATGGGGTCATTTTGTGGGCGTTTCCATTGCCCTGGGGCTCCAGGGCCTTCAAAACTGTAATAGGTGGTTGAGAAATGAGATGTGTAATTTATGCTCCTAGAATGCCTGAAGGTGCTACTTCTCTGGCGGGCCTCTGTATGTGGCCAGGCTGTGTAAAAGTCTCACACATGTGGTATCGCCATACTCAGGAGGAGTAGCAGAATGTATTTTGGGGTGTCATTTTTGCTATGTACATGCTATGCGTTAGAAATATCTTAAAAATGGACAACTTTGTGGGAAAAAAAAGCGTTTTCATTTTTTTTCCACATTTTCCAAAAACTTCTGGAAAAAAATGAACGATTCAAAAGACTCATTATGCCTCATAGATTATACATTGGGGTGTCTGCTTTCCAAAATGGGGTCATTTTGTGGGTGTTTCCATTGTCCTGGGGCTTCAGGGCCTTCAAAACTGTAATAGGTGGTTGAGAAATGAGATGTGTAATTTATGCTTGTAGAACGCCTGAAGGTGCTACTTGCCTGGCGGGCCTCTATATGTGGACAGGCTGTGTAAAAGTCTCACACATGTGGTATCGCTGTACTCAGGAGGAGTATCAGAATGTATTTTGGGGTGTCATTTTTGCTATGTACATGCTATGTGTTGGAAATATCTTAAAAATAGATAACTTTGTGGGAAAAAAATGTGTTTTCATTTTTTTTCCACATTTTTCAAAAACTTCTAGAAAAAAATGAACCGTTCAAAAGACTCATTATGCCTCATAGATTATACATTGGGGTGTCTGCCTTCCAAAATGGGGTCATTTTGTGGGCGTTTCCATTGCCCTGGAGCTCCAGGGCCTTCAAAACTGTAATAGGTGGTTGAGAAATTAGATGTGTAATTTATGCTTGTAGAACGCCTGAAGGTGCTACTTGCCTGGCGGGCCTCTATATGTGGACAGGCTGTGTAAAAGTCTCACACATGTGGTATCGCTGTACTCAGGAGGAGTATCAGAATGTATTTTGGGGTGTCATTTTTGCTATGTACATGCTATGTGTTGGAAATATCTTAAAAATGGACAACTTTGTGGAAAAAAAAAAGCGTTTTCATTTTTTTTCCACATTTCCCAAAAACTTCTGGAAAAAAATGAACCTTTCAAAACACTCATTATGCCTCATAGATTATACGTTGGGGTGTCTGCTTTCCAAAATGGGGTCATTTTGTGGGTATTTGTACTTTCCTGGCTTGTTATTGTCTCATGAAATTAGATAAGTCTTCAGTACATCAGGAAATTAGATGTGTAATTTATGCTTGTAGAACGCCTGAAGGTGCTACTTCAATGGTGGGCCTCTGTATGTGGTCAGACTGTGTAAAAGTCTGACACATGTGGTATCGCCATACTCAGGAGGAGTAGCAGAATGTATTTTGGGGTGTCATTTTTGCTATGTACATGCTATGTGTTGGAAATATCTTAAAAATAGATAACTTTGTGGGAAAAAAATGTGTTTTCATTTTTTTTCCACATTTTTCAAAAACTTCTGGAAAAAAATGAACCGTTCAAAAGACTCATTATGCCTCATAGATTATACATTGGGGTGTCTGCCTTCCAAAATGGGGTCATTTTGTGGGCGTTTCCATTGCCCTGGGGCTCCAGGGCCTTCAAAACTGTAATAGGTGGTTGAGAAATGAGATGTGTAATTTATGCTCCTAGAATGCCTGAAGGTGCTACTTCTCTGGCGGGCCTCTGTATGTGGCCAGGCTGTGTAAAAGTCTCACACATGTGGTATCGCCATACTCAGGAGGAGTAGCAGAATGTATTTTGGGGTGTCATTTTTGCTATGTACATGCTATGCGTTAGAAATATCTTAAAAATGGACAACTTTGTGGTAAAAAAATGCGTTTTCATTTTTTTTCCACATTTTCCAAAAACTTCTGGAAAAAAATGAACGATTCAAAAGACTCATTATGCCTCATAGATTATACATTGGGGTGTCTGCTTTCCAAAATGGGGTCATTTTGTGGGTGTTTCCATTGTCCTGGGGCTTCAGGGCCTTCAAAACTGTAATAGGTGGTTGAGAAATGAGATGTGTAATTTATGCTTGTAGAACGCCTGAAGGTGCTACTTGCCTGGCGGGCCTCTATATGTGGACAGGCTGTGTAAAAGTCTCACACATGTGGTATCGCTGTACTCAGGAGGAGTAGCAGAATGTATTTTGGAGTGTCATTTTTGCTATGTACATGCAATGTGTTGGAAATATCTTAAAAATGGACAACTTTGTGGAAAAAAAAAAGCGTTTTCATTTTTTTTCCACATTTCCCAAAAACTTCTGGAAAAAAATGAACCTTTCAAAACACTCATTATGCCTCATAGATTATACGTTGGGGTGTCTGCTTTCCAAAATGGGGTCATTTTGTGGGTATTTGTACTTTCCTGGCTTGTTATTGTCTCATGAAATTAGATAAGTCTTCAGTACATCAGGTGTGATCAGGTGTGATCAATTTTCAATGATTTGCACCATAGCTTGTAGACTCTATAACTTTCACAAAAACCAAATAATATACACTAATTAGGGTTATTTTTTTTTGCCTTTCTTTTTGGCTTTCTCCTAGGTTATCGTAGAGCACTTTTAGTGCCAAGTGTATTTTCCTTTAGTAAATAAGCCCCATTGACACTGTAAACAACTATTAACTTTAAATAAACTGATATTGAGCATTGAAAGAAGAAGCCACACATTTTGTTCATTACTAAACAGATTTTTTAATATTCGGTGTACATTCACTTGTGTGTTTGTAAAAAATGTTGATAGTCAAAAATATATCTATATTTTGAAATTTACAACAATATAATTATGTGATTTTTTTTAACATTTTTTTTTTGTTTTAACAAACAGCCCTCAATATTTTTTTATGGTTTGTTATTTTGTAAAAACAGGCCTCTATTTTTTTTTGTTTTTTTATTTTGTAAAAACAGGCCTCTATTTTTTTTATTTTTTTGGTAATAAAAACAACAGGCGTCCTTTTTTGGGATTTAAATTTTTGGAAAGGCATATAATTTTAATAATATAAAAGAGAAGGCCCAGAATGGGGTCAGCAAACAAGGAAATAAAGAACATAATCAATGTTTTTTTGGTTGAAAAAGGGCATTTAGATTCTGCCCAAAACATCGATCATGTTCTTCATTTCCTGCTGCATACCATCCAGCCGATTCTGCGTTAAATCAATCACCCTATTCCAGGCCATTATCTGACCAATTAGGCGTTGTGCACTGTCTGTGCTAAAATGTTCACCCAGACCTAAAATTGAATGAAAAAAAGATGTGTTTAGAAATCTGCAGCCATACATAGATTACCTTACCATAAGCTGGTGTCTCAGACACTGACCTGGTGGGGTGCTCATGTCGCATACTTCATAAACATCCTCGGGGGTGGTGCTGTTGCTTGATTCAAGCACAACCAGATCACCTAAAATAGAGGAGAAAATTTTATTTACAAAATATGAAGCCATACATAGATTAACGTAAGCTGGTGTGTCAGACACTCACCTGGTGGGGTGCCCATGTCGCCCACCTCTCCTTCCTCCACATCCTCTGTGGGGCTTGGGCTGATTTCCCAATTATGGTGTTGCGGTTAGGGGGGACTGGGTTCATCTTGTCTGAGTCTTTTCTCCCCTATGTGAATGAAACAAAATATATACTTTAGCACACAGATATTTGAGTACATGAATAGTAATCTTCAAACATTGTAGTGAAGTGGTGTACAAATTGTTTGTTTGGGCAGAGTTCCTAGTTGAATACATAATAAAATTTTCTTTAGACATATCTAGATAGATATATATATATAGATATATATTTATATATATATATATATCTCTATATATATCTATCTATTTATCTATATAGATATCTATCTATATATATATATAGATAGAAAGATTTATATACATCTATACATATCTATATATTTATAGATATATATATATAGATATATATAGATATATATATATCTAAAAAAATTTTTTACAAAGTTTGGTCTAAATGGCTGGCAGATCCCTCCACTGCTTCAGAGACCTCTCAGTAGATCCCAATCACGAAATAACGCCCAAGCGGGTGCCAGGTGTACACAATGAATCTATAATATGATACCATATCATGTACAAATATGCATAGCATCATCTAGCAACCCAGCGAACTGTGCCGGTATAACCACTATCATAATATGTATTTCATACCAGATATTTACGTATGATGCGGTGATAGCGTGACTCCTACATATAAGACCAATGTATGTTTGAGTGTTTGTTCTCTCTTTGTTTTTTCTCTTTGAAAATCAATAAAAAGACTTCAAAAAAAAAAAAAAATTTACAAAAATAGATAGATAGATTAAAACATATAGGTCTGTATACATGTAACAAGGTTTATTAAGATCGTTTCAAACGATATAAACTCATACATTAAAGAAAAGCACATGGAGCAGTATACAAGGTAATAAACAGAATATGAACACACGACAAGTACTTTACTTTTTTTCAGCACTTTACGGATCCGTCTGTACTGATCCGGCTCCCAGAGTTTGAGGTCGGACCATCTTTTCCGAATCTGATCTTTTGAGCGCCATACCCCAAAAGAAAGATGCAATTTCTTCACCACCTTCACCAAATTGGGCCGGGCGTACGGTCCATACTTCCCATCATAGTAATTTTTTCTCAGAATTGCCACCTTTTCCACCATCTCTTTAACCACTTCCCGCCCGGCCCATAGCAGATGACGGCCGGGCGGTGGTTCAGTTGTCCTGACTGGGCGTCAAATGACGTCCAGCGGGATAACATGCCGCCGCGCGCCCACGGGGGCACGCATCGCGGCGATCAGTGGAGCGGTGTGTCAGTCTAACACACTGCTCCACCGGTCTTGGTAAAGAGCCTCCGGCGGAGGCTCTTTACCACGTGATCAGCCGTGTCCAATCACGGCTGATCACGATGTCAATAGGAAGAGCCGTTGATCGGCTTTTCCTCACTCGCGTCTGACAGATCGGCGGTTCTCCCGACAGGGGGGTCTGCACTGACTGTTTATCAGCACAGCCCCCCCTCAGATGACCACACTGGACCACCAGGGATCGCCACTAGGACCACCAGGGAAAGGGGCAACATGTGGATGGCCAGGTATGTACCCCATGGCCATCCACATGTGCCCAATGTGCCCAGTCAGTGCCCAATCTGTGCCAATCAGTGCCCACAAATGGGCACTGATTGGCACCATTATATAGCACTGATGCCCAGCAATGCCACCCTTAGGAGCATCAGTGCCATCAATTAGTGTCATCAGTGCCACCCATCAGTGTCCATCGGTGCCACCTGTCAGTGTCCATCCGTGCCCATCAGTGCCCACCTATCAGTGCCCATCAGTGCCCATCTGTGCCACCTATCAGTGCCACCCATAAGTACCCATCAGTGCCACCCATAAGTACCCATCAATACCACCTACGAATGCCCATCAGTGCCGCCTATGAGTGCCCATCGGTGCCACCTATGAGTGCCCATCAGTGCCGCATACCAGTGCCACCTCTCAGTGCCAATCAGTGCCACCTATCAGTGCCCATCAGTGCTGTCTATCAGTGCCCATCATCAGTGCCCGTCAGTGCCACCTCATCAGTGCCACCTCATTGGTACCACCTCATCGGTGCCCATCAGTGCCGCCATATCAGTGCCTGTCAGTGCAGCCATATCAGTGCCCGTCATTGAAGAAGAAAACGTACTTATTTCCAAAAAAGTTTAACAGAAACAAAGAAAAACTTGTTTTTTTTCAAAATTTTTGGTCTTTTTTTATTTGTTGCGCAAAAAATAAAAACCGCAGAGGTGATCAAATACCACCAAAAGAAAGCTCTATTTGTGGGAACAAAATGATAAAAAAATTGTTTGAGTACAGTGTAGCATGACCGCATAATTGTCATTCAAATTGCGAAAGCTGAAAATTGGCCTGAGCGGGAAGGTGTCTAAGTGCCTGGTATTGAAGTGGTTAAAGGACATATTGGAGGCCTTAAATCTCTGCTTCCCAGATCAGGACGTTCCTGCCTCTGTGCTTTCGTCGCTACCTGAGGTAGTACACACCTACTGTGTCTCCACCATTGTTCATCCCACTACGCACCGTAGAAAGAATGGGCGGAGAATATTCGTTAAAATAGAACGTCAGGGGCGGGCGACGCAGGCAGAGTTTCACACATGCGCAGTGTATAAAGAGAGGTATTACGCATGTGTCGTACGTACGTTCTGTGCGTAGAGACAAGGGGCAGAGAATATGAGTTAAAATAGAACGTCAGGGGCGGGCGACGCAGGCAGAGTTTCACACATGCGCAGTGCCTAAAAATTGTTAGTACGCATGTGTCGTACATACGCTCTGTGCGCAGAGACAAGGGGGCTAAAAATATGCGTAAAGAAAGAACGTCAGGGGCGGGCAAAGCAGGCGGAGTTTCACGCATGCGCAGTGTATAAAACGTTATTACGTATTGTGTGGTACGTACATTCTGTGCGTAGATCATAGTGGACCGGGACGCTATAAACGAAGGTAATTTAAAATTTTGAAATTTGGGAAAAACTTCATAGCAAGCAGCCTATATGGCTTGACAGATTGATGAGGCCTATGTTGGGATAAGATGATGAGGGTTTAGCAGTCTTGTGTCTTTATCTTTTACAGAAATTATGAATGCAAAATTTAAGGAGCCTGAATTTCTGTCGGCTTTTATTGATCAGTACAGGGAGATGAGGAATCTGTGGGAGGTCAAACACCCTCAATATTATCTAAAGCATGTAAGGAAGTCAATGCTGGAGAGACTTCTGACATTTGTCCAGGCGCACATCCCAGAACCAAGGCTGGAGATGTTGTTATCGAAAATTGGGATCTTGAGGAACATGTATAAGAGGGAGCATAACAAGATCCAGAATTCCCTGAGATCAGGAGCATCAGCAGATGATGTATATGTACCCAGGCTGTGGTACTACAATAAACTACGTTTTCTTGATGACCAGACTGAAGCCAGGGCATCACTTTCAACCCTTCCCTCCACCCTTCCTTCCACCCTTCCATGCACTCTTCCATGCACCCTTCCCTCCACCCCAGCAGAGGCTGATGAGGACCAAGCTGGGTCTTCCATCCTGGAAGAACCGGATGTGACCATCTGGAGTCAGGTAAATTAATTTAAAAAATATTTAGTGTCCTAATATTAATGATGTTAACTAGATGTTATAATTGATTAAAAGAATTTTATCGTAAAAATTATGTATACATATCAATTGACAGTAGTGGCCAAATATGTTTGTCACCTGCTTTAAAAAGTCATGAGAAGCAAATTGTGTGTCATTGATGAACCAAAAACAAACAACTAAAACTATGTCCCTTTTTTTATACACAGGATGAGGTCAGCCAGGAGGAAAGTGGGGAAAGTGGCAGGCAGGAGGAGGCTGGGCCCAGGGACAGCCAGGAGGAGGCCGGACCCTGTGTCATCCAGGAGGAGGACGGACCCTGTGTCATCCAGGAGGAGGCAGGACCCTGTGTCATCCAGGAGGAGGCTGGGCCCAGTGTCAGGCAGGAGGTGGCCGGACCCAGCGTCTTCCAGGAGGAGGCCGGACCCAGTGTCAGGCAGGAGGTGACTATGCCCAGTAGGAGCCTGACCCAATCCCAAGTGGCTCCCCTCCGCCTTCCTACAAAAAGGACCAGGAAGGGGACGGTGACACAGGAGGCATCCCTGCGCCTCATGAGAGAGGCCACAAATTTTTTGAAGAGCCCCCCTGAAGCTGAAGAGGCCTATGGGTGTTATTTAGCCAGCAGGCTGCTTCAAATGGAGTGGGCCAACGCCTCATTTGTGAAAAACTGTTTGGTAAAACTATACACAAGGGGCTGAAGGGCAAGCTAACTGCCAACACACAAATAAATGAGGCAGCCCCTCCTCCTCCTCCTCCTCCTTCTCCTCCTGCCACAACTCAACCACCAGAGCCACAGCCTCCAAGGAAGGCTGCAGGGAAGGGTGCAGGGAAGGGTGCAGGGCAGCGTGGAGAGAAGGCTGCAGGGAAGAGAAGAAAGTGATGACCTGGGTTCAGTCTGGTCTGACAGAAGACGCAGGCTGGTGTAGTACCACAGCCTGGGGACATCTATGCCATCTGCTGATGCTCTTGATCTCTGGGATTCCTGGACCAGATTGTGCTCCCTCTTATATGGACTCCTCAAGATCCCAATTTTCTTTTCCACAGACTTTTGCCAGCGTTGACTTCCTCTTTATTTTCTTTTTACAATAAATAAATGGATATTTTAGTTTATGAAAAGACTTTATGTGTTTTGATTAACATAATTGATTTAGAGACAATGTCAAATTAACAAGGGACAACAACCTCCTTGAGGTTGCAAAAACACAACAACAAAAAATATAATGTTCTAGTGGTAACTTTTACAAAAAAAATATATATATATATATATATATATATATATATATATATATATATATATATATATATATATATATATATATATATATATAAAACCAAAAAAGGTACTTTGTGTTAACTTTATATACAAAGAAAAAATCAAAAACAAAAAAAAAATGGTTCTTTGTGGTAACTTTACAAACCCAAAAAATTAAATAATGTAGAAAAGAGAAAATAATTTCGACAATAATCATAAAAAATAAATCTTGATGAAATCTAAAATAAAAGATGACTCCCAAAAAAAAAAAAAACAATTAAACATTAGTATGAAGATATGGCTTTTAAAAAAATACTATATCATTCATGAGATCAAAGAGAAATAATCCAGAAATCAGTTTGGGAGAACTCTGTGTAAATAGGAACAGCAAAACATCTTCGTTCTTATAGAATTATTAAAGAAGAAATTAATGCGCTGCATTCAACGATCACAGAATTTGCAATTTGAGGAATGTGCTACCTACAATACGAACACTAGTTTTACTAGACCGAGTGCTTCCGTTTAGTTTTTGCTTCTGAGCATGCGTCATTTTTTTGTCCGCCAAACTAGCATACAGACGAGTGGATTTCTGGGTCCGGCGGAGTTACGACGTAAAGATTTGAAGCAAGTTCCAAATCTAAAGTCCGTCAGATTTGCGGCTGCAAAAGTCCGCTGAAAGTCCGGGGAAGCCCACACACAATCGGATTGTCCGCCGGATTTGGTCCGTCGGCGTCCGTCGGACTTTTGTAGCCAAAAAGTCCGACCGTGTGTACGGGGCATAAGAGGAAAACTACCAACAGGATAGCACTCTGTAATGCATACAAAACATTCTCATTCCATGTAGGAACTGATTCCTGGCATGCAAGGTTCCCACCCAGGTAAACCTATGCCTTTAAGGTAAGTTGTGAATGGAGAAAATATATTTACTTGAGCAGAAAAAATATTAAACACACACACACAGACACTTTTTGATTTACTATTTTCAGGCCCACCAAGGAACCATTCCACAATATTTTTTTCTATTTTGTGGTGGACACATGCATTTTTTATTATTGAAGGCAACTTGTCCTGGATTGCTCAGCTCCTCTTCCTAGAACTTCTGGTTGGGGAGAGAACAATTTACATCTCAAAGAAAGGTCATATGACTGACTTCATTTGGACTACATGTTCCACCATCCCTAAGGCCATCTAAACAAGATATATCTTTAAAGAGGCTCACAGAGTCTTGGGAGCCATTGTCAATCAATTGCCTTTGAAAAGGTGGGAGAAATAGATTGACGTCATGGGCTTTGGTCTTTTCTAAGTGGGTCAGTGTACATAGATTTGGGAGGTACACCTGTAGCCTCTATTGAGAGTGAACATGGAAGGGTGGTTATAGTGAGAGCTAGGGATGAGCCGAACACCCCCCAAGTTATTGCCATAAAAAGTGTTTGGGGATCCGGATCCTGCCGCAGGGGATATGTATCAATGCAAAACGGAACGGGCCCTGCTATGAAATATTATATTAAGAATTGTAGTTACATGCCCCTGTTAAACAGGGGCAGAAAGATTGGGCCTTGAGTGGTGGTGGTGGTGCCACAACACTGTAACCCCTCACAGATACTCTTGTTGGGCGCAGGAATGGGCCCTGCGTTGAAATATTATATCAAAAATTTTAATTACATGCCCCTGTTAAACAGGGGCAGAAAAATTGGGCCTTGGGTGGTGGTGGTACCACAACACTGTAACCCCTCACAGATACTCTTGTTGTGTGCTGGAACAGGCTCTGTTGTGAAATATTAGATCAAAAATTGTAATGACATACCCTTGTTAAACAGGGGGAGAAAAATTGGGCCTTGGGTGGTGGTGGTGGTGCCCTAAACCAAAAATATTGTTGGAAGCTAGCATCATCAAGATTGAAGAGGAATAGGATAGTCACACAGCATAGGCAGCCTTCAAGGGATCCCACATCCATAGAAAATCCAATCAGTTACATCAGCATCAGGTGCTTCATAGCTGCTGATACAAGACTGATTAATTTTTATGAATGTGAGGCTATCAACGGAGTCTGTGGACAGGCGCACTCTATGATCCGTTACAAACCCTCCAGCAGTACTGAATGTGGATTCAGAAAGAACGCTGGATGCAGGACAGGCCAGTAGCTCAATTGCATACTGAGCAAGTTCTGGCTGGTGGTCCATCCTCAAGACCCAGTAACCCAGTGGATGCTCTGTTGGAAAGGTCTCCAAGTCTGCTCTTGCCCCTAGATATTCCTGCACCATGTAATGCAGACTCTGGTGATGGTTGCTTGAACCTATCAGACCTTGGCACTGAGGACTGAAAAATAGTTTAAAGGCATCGGTCAGCCGGCCACCTTCTCCACTGCTCTTCCTCTGACTGAATGAAGCCTCAGCAACATGTTGTCCAGCACCAGGAAATTGTAACCTCCCAGGGTCTGGAAATGCATTGCACAAACCTTTCTTCAAGGCCTCCTGAAGATGTTTCATCCTCTGCTCCCTCTGCAAAGGCAGGATGAGTTCTGCAACCTTACCCTTGTAACGTGGATCAAGAAGGGTTGCCAACCAGTAATGACCCCTCTCCTTGATACCACGAATCCTAGGGTCCTTTCGCAGGCTTTGCAGAACCAGGGAGGTCATGCAGCGTAAGTTTGCAGGGGCATTCGATTCTGAGTCCTCTGGGTCACTAAGGATCAAATTATCTGAAACAACCTCCTCCCAGCCACATACAACTCCTTGGGTTTCTGGGGACTGAAGACCATCCTTGAAGACTGCTGCTGAGTGTTATCTTCCACATCCATGCTGACACAATCTTCCTCCTCCTCTTCCTGTGTGTTTTTCGAGCCCGCAGAAATGCTATCTGGATATAGGGGGCTTTGAGAGGTAAGGAAGTCCTCCTCTTCCTCCTGCTGTTCTGGCTCAAGTGCCCTGTCCATTATTCCACAAAGCGTGTGCTCCAACAAGAAGACAAGAGGGACAGAGTCACTGATGCATGCATTGTCTCTGCTCACCATCCTCGTGGCCTCGTCAAATGGTGACAGCACAGTGCTTGCATCATTGATCAGTAGCCACTGGCATGGCAAAAAGAAGCCAAGCTCTCCCGACCCTGTCCTGGTGCCATACTCGCACAGGTACTCATTGATGGCCATCTGCTGTGTGTGCAGCCACTGCAGGATTGCCAGCATTGAGTTCCACCTGGTGGGCATGTCACAAATGAGGCATTTGGTGGGCAGGTTGCATTCCATTTGAATGTCAGCCAGCCAAGCACTGGCAGTGTATGACCGGCGTAAATGACCACAGAATTTTCTGGCCTGCCATAGGTGATCCTGTAAGCCTGGGTACCTGCTCAAGAACCCCTGCACCACCAAATTCAGGACATGTGCCAAACATGGAACATGGGTCAAATGTCCCTGTCGGTGCCATTGTCGCATACAACCATTCCTGGCTGAAGCTGGTGTGGCGTCAACCACCTTTGAGCCTGCTCCTGCAGAGCTCACAGAACCTCTGCCTCAGTGTGGCTCCTGTCCCCTAAGCAGACCAACTCAAGCACCGCATGGCATCTTTTTGCCTGACTGCTTGGGTAGCCTCTTTAATGCATACGGAGCACTGCTGGTTCAGAGGACTAATCTGCAGAAGAGGCCATAGAGGAAGAAGAAGAGGAGGGGTGGAGGAGAGAGCTGTGGCAGAATCACCACTAGCATTTTGGAGGTGTGGTGGCGGAACAAGCTCCAACAATACTGAACCCTGTCCTGCATCCTTCCCAGCTGCCAGCAGAGTTACCCAGTGCGCCGTGAAGGAAAGGTAAAGTCCATGCCCATGCCTGATGGACCATGAATAAGCGGTATTATGCACCTTACTGCTGACCGCCCTGTCCAACGAGGCCAAAACATTGCCTTCCACATGCAGATAGAGAGCCGGAATGGCCTTCCGTGAAAAGAAATGGCATTTTGAAACCTGCCACTGATGTACAGCACATTCCACAAATTCACGAAAGGGGGCAGAGTCTACCAGCTGAAAAGGCAGCAGTTGCAGTGCTAGCAATTTGGCCAAGCTAGCATTCAGACGCTGAGCATGTACTATACCTTCATTCCTCTCAGTGCAGGTTTTTGAGGGTGAGGTTGGAGATCCCAGATGAGGTGCAAGGAGAAGTCTGCCTTTTTCTTTGATGTGGGTCTTTCAAGTGCTGTTGCCAATGCACGGCATTGCAGGTCATCATATGTCTGGTCAGCATGTGATGCCCAAGTGATGCCAAGCGGCTGCTGTTCTGGCCACTCTTGATCCGCTTCAGACATAGGTTGCAAACAGCAACGGAGCGATCTGCTGCACACGTGTTGAAAAAGGCCCAAGGAACTTTTAAAAGTCAGCAGCGCAATACACCTGCAGAACTCTGCAGTGTGATGCAATAGGGTGGCTGCCCTTAAGCTGCCCCCTAGAGGATTTCCTGCCTCGTTGGAGTTGTTCCTCCTCCTCCTCTCTTCTCTCAAGCACCCAAGTAGAGTCAGTGAGTAGAGTCAGTGACCTCCTCATCCCCTCCCTCCTCGTCACTGGATCAAACTTGGCAGTATGCTACAGCTGGGGGAACATAACTGCCAGTTTCTTGTCCTTCTTGAGCACCCCCTCTTTCTAGGCTCACGTTACTCCCTTCCTCAACCTTGCAACCAAGATCGGAGCCTTCAAATTGCTGCGCATCCTCCAGCAGCATGTACCCGACACTGTGGTCGAATAGTTCTGGGGACTCCTCCGTGCATGATGGTAGGGCTACAGAAGGAGTGACTGTGGGCAAGGAGCCGGTGGAATAGGCCACTTTGGCAGCTGCATTGGAAGGCAAACTACTCTGAGCCTGGGAGACAGAGGATAAGGAGGATGATTGGCTTTGTTATCCACTCCACCAACTCTTCTGCATGTTCAGGCTCAATAACACAGCCAGCAGCAGAAAAAAAGGACAAGCGTGCCCCACGGCCACCTGCAGAGGATGCATCATATCCATGACCAGCACTGTTGACTGTAGACACAGAGGCTGCTTGCCCTCTTTTAGTGGCCACTACACTGTATTAGATACTGTGTACACCACCAGAAGTGTAGTAGAAACATATACACACTGTATTAGATACTGTGTACACCGCCTGCACTGTATTAGTGTATTAGCAACTGTACTATGGCTGCACTGTATTTTATACTGTGTACACCACCAGAAGTGTAGTAGAAACTGTACACACTGTATTACACACTGTGTACACCGCCTGCACTGTGTTAACAACTGCACTACGGCTGCACTGTATTGTGTACTGTTTACACCACCAGAAGTGTAGTAGAAACTGTACACACTGTATTAGATACTGTGTACCCCACCAGAAAAGTAGTAGAAACTGTACTACCGATGCACTGTATTGTGTACTGCGTACACCTCCAGAAGTGTAGTAGACACTGTACACACTGTATTAGGTAATGTGTACACCGCCTGCACTGTATTAACAACTGTACTACGGCTGCACTGTATTGTGTACTGTGTATACCACCAGAAGTGTAGTAGAAACTGTACACACTGTATTAGATACTGTGTACACTGCCTGCACTGTATTAGCAACTGTACTATGGCTGTGCTGTATTTTATACTGTGCACACCATCAGAAGTGTAGTAGACACTGTACACACTTTATTAGATACTGTTTACACTGCCTGAAGTGTATTAGAAACAGTACACCACGGAATGCACTGTAGATATAGGCTACACTGGATGCAGAGTGTATATATATATATATTCAAGACTGTATGTATATATATATTTAGATACACTGCCTGAAGTGTATTAGAAACAATACACCACGGAATGCACTGTAGATATAGGTTACACTGATGGAGAGTATATATATATATATATATATATATATATAAACAAATATATAAGATAAGATAAGATAAGATAAGATAAGATATACTTTATTGTCATTATATACATACAACAAAATTTTTTCGGATACCCTTTACAGCAGCATTAAAACATTTCTCAAGAAAACCACACATACATACTCCTAGCACATGCCCACATATCTATTTAAATATATCAAGATATAAAATGCTATTTAAAAATAAATAAATAAAAGAATGTTAAAATTCTACATAAAATTCCTAAAACACTGTACCTGATATATATACGCAACTGTATATATATATATATATATATATATATATATATATATATAAATAATACACTGCCACTAACTGAATAATCTGCCTGCTTAATGTAAATCAAGCTATCTCTCTGTCCACACCAACAACACTACACAGGGCCACCATGTAGGCAGCCTTATGTAGTGTGGGGCGTGGACTTAGTCCCCCTGACCCATGATTAACCAAAGGCACCCTGCCTTTTGGCCAATTATGGCTCTCTTAGCGAGGGTGCTGGGATTGGCCAAAGCATGCAGGTCAGGTGCATGCTTTGGCCAATCATCATACAGCAATGCACTGCGATCTCGCAGTGCATTATGGGGCATTCCACGGCGCTCGAATTTGCAGCAAACACCCATAATTTTCATTCAAACACCCGATGTTCGACTCGAACATATGTTCGACTCGAACATATGTTCGACCCGAACATCAAGCTTATCCCTAGTGAGAGCCTCCATGGGGCCAAATAAAGCAGTGTAGCCGCATGAAAACTGGAAATATTAGGGGTCTTTAAAAAGTTTCCACACTTTTTTTTAACTCTTGTTAAATTTGTTAGGAATTTCAAAAACAAATTACAGAACTTTTCTACATAGTCACCTTCCTTTGCAATGCATTTTTACCAACGTCGTACCAACTGTTTAATGCTATCAGCAAAAAATGTTCTTGATTGAGCACATAGCCACTGATACACTGTTACTTTCACATCATCTCACATCTTCTACCCCTTAAAGCATCTTTGAGTGGTCCAAAAATGAAAAATGGAAATCAGATCTGGACTGTAAGCTGGGTGTTCCATAACCTCCCACTTATAAACCACTCTATGAAAGAGAGAACTTTATCCCTATATTAAGCACACCTTCTGCCCAAAAAAAGCGTATGAAAGAATGATGTTCCTCTTTGGTGCAATTTATAAATTTTCCAGCCATCCTCACCACAGCCTAAACTGGAAGGTCACTGGAAGGCTTGCCAGACAGACTAGTCACATGACATTCTCAGACACGACCAATTACTACTCCTCCCGCCCTCACTGTTTCCAACTAAATGCTAACAGTGCAGGAACTTTTTGAAGACCCCTTGTAGAAGATAGAGGGTTTTCATATACAGAATGCCAAGCAATGAGAGCCTTCAAAAGGAAACCACATAGTAAATGTAGTAAGTGTTGAGGTCTACAGCACTATTTTTTTAAAATAAATAAATAACACATTAACCACTGGACCTCTGGAAGATTTATCATGACCTGGCCATTTTTTGTGATATGGCACTGCGTTATTTTAACTGAATTGACACATTGAATTGAAACAATTGTACGGTCAGGTAATGCTGTACCCAAATAAAATTGATGTTATTTTTTTTCCCACAAATAGAGCTTTCTTTTTGTGGTATTTGATCACCATTGCGTTTTTTTATTGTTTGTGCTATAAACAAAAAAAGACTGACAATTTTGAAAAAAAAAAAAATATTTTTTTTACATTCTGCCATAAAACATATCCATTAAAAAAAAATCTAATTTCTTCATAAATTATGTAAAACTGCTATAGGACAGTCAGCAAGTGGTTCAAGTAGAACTATGCAAAACTTTTTTTTATTTTGGATAGAGAAATGGAGAGTTATAACCCCTGTCAGATTTTTTTTTTTTTTTGCCATCTGTGTCCCATTGTGGAGATTTACCTTCACTTTCTGTCCCATAGTCACAACAGGAAGTGAGAGCAAAAACCTGCAAATGAAGGGGATTCCTTGGGAACCCCCAGGTCTCCAGAACTAGTGTCCACATTGGAAGATTTCCCCTCTATTACTTTTTTGGGACAACCCAAAATTTGAGACTTTCTTTTCCATACACTTTCAGTGATAATTGTAAACAGGACAAATAGGGTGAATCTCCTTAATGGGGATGCAGAAAGCAATACAAATTGACAAGTGTTCTAATCCCTCTCTGCTCTATCCAAAACTAAAAAATAGTTTTGCCCTTAGATATACTTTGAAGTGGTTCTAAAGGCATAAAGGCAGAAGTTTTTTTTTATCTTAATGCATTATATGCATTAAGATTGAAAACCTTCAGTGTGCAGCAGCCCCCCCTCAGCCCCCCTACCACTTACCTGAGCCCATCTCGATCCAGAAATGTTGCACAAGAGACTCGGCTGTCCAGGACTCTCTCTCCTCATCAGAAGCCATTGGCTCCTGCTGCTGTCAATCAAAGTGAGTGAGCCAATGAGGAGAGAGAGGAGGCGGGGCTGAGACACAGCTCCGTGTCTGAATGGACACACAGAGCAGCGGCTCTGGTGCCCCCATAGCAAGCTGCTTGCTGTGGGGGCATTTGGCAGGAGGAAGGGGCCAGGAGAACCAGTGAGGGACCCAAGAAGAGGAAGAACTGGGCTGCTCTGTGCAAAACCACTACACAAAGCAGGTAAGTATAACATGATTGTTATTTTTAGACAAAAAAAATCAAGACTATAGTATCACTTTAAGGTAAGTATGTATGAAGGCTGCAGACTGCCATGCTTTCCTCCAGAATTTGGTATTCACTGACCCAGAACAAGGTCTAAGATCAGGGAAGTCATAGTCAAATCAAAAGTGTTTTTTGCATACTTATTCTGAATCAGTCACTCCAAATATGTCAACCAAAAGTCAGCATTACAAACAGATAACCAGCATTATCAGAATAAAAAAACAGAAATGGCAGCATCTATGTTTCCTTGCAGGAAAGGTTTATTTTAAATCCTATTACTTCCTTTTCTCTGATAATGTGACCAAACAGCTACCAATCAGCTACAATGGTACAATAAAAAATAACAGTATAGTCAAAGTACAGTACATGTCCCGGTTAATGAGTTAATACTAGGAATCATGTTGCAAACTTTCACACTGTCAGAACTTTTTTCTTCTCTCTATTAATACCAAGTTTTAACTGGGGCTATCAACAGATAAATCAGAAAAGACAATTTTCAAGCTGCGGCTTATTGGAGTATTGGATAGAAGGAGGTGAAATGGGTTAATAGCACTACTTATTCCAGATGATCCCTGTTGAAATGTGATAAGCTTACACAGCTATTCTGAAATAACTGAGGAGTTTAATATGACTGTACCCCTCTAACTATTCCTTTGTGCTTAATTGAGTTCAGCTTGAAATTGGCCAGCCAGTATTACTTAGATGTCAATATTTGTACTTTCCCTTTATGCTGTTAAGATATGCAGATCTGCTGGGATTAATACTGTAGGTTAGGAGCACTTTTAGAAAGATTGATTATGGAAATTGTAGTAAACGACCCAGCCTCCTCCTGGCTGCTGCAGAGAGAGATTAAGCCCTGCACTCCGGTTTAGACAATGAACTGAATGTGAATTTACATGGATGTTGCCTCTCACGGTATTTTTTTACTGTGCAAAGAAAGTAAAATAACCCTAAAATTGGCTGTATCCCACCTGATTTTCCCTAGCGTTGACCAGCTCCATGTATTACTAACAATATGAGACACAAGTGTAAGAGACACAAAGCATTACATCTATTGAATGTAGCACCTGTCACAGAGATTCTCTGGCACGTTGTAAAATTTTTACAGCCAAAGTTCAGCTATTGAATGAAAAAAGAGAATGATCCTTCTGCTGGTGCATGCAGTAGATAATTGGTACACAGTCCAGAATTAACAGTAACTGCAGTTTAGAATGCTTGGTGATTCTTATGAAGGCATAACATATGTCTAATCACCGACGTCTGTGGCCAGATTTAAAAGAAACTAAATCCCTGCTTTGAAAAATTGCTAGGAGGAACATTTTGTAGTAGGCATGCAAAGTCTCTTTCCTTAAAGTGGATGTAAACCCTCTCCTATACCCTGTGAAGTGAAAAGCCTCAGATGATACACAGAGATGAAACAAATCTTCCTACATAAGTTTTACTTGTATATTTGCTGTCTTCCCCTTTCTACACTCTTTAGAATGTACAGATCGTGTAAGACATCTTTCTTCCTCTTTCAGCAGTGGGTGGGGAGTCTGGGCTTACACTGTGTGAGAGCTGATTGGAGGAAATACACCCCCCCCCCCAAATAGGCAGAATGAAGGAACATGCAGAGCTGTAGTCTGAATAGACAAGATCCCTGCTAATCTCTCTCTAAATACCCTACCCGACACACATTTTTTGCTACTGTTATCTCATGTGCTGTGAAGCTTGTCAGAAGTGACTCTGCTGATAACAGAGGAACGAAGCACCAGAGAGAAACGGTACTTCGAGCTTTGGAGAGAGATAGGTAAACACTACAGATATATGTGCTTAGGTCAAATTTCATGAATGGGGTTTACAACCACTTTAAGAAAAAAGCTTCCCCCCTCACCAAGCAATTGTTGTTGCATGCACCATGCCGTCTACATTCTTGGGTCAATATAACTTTGGCTATACATGTGCAGCCCTATGGCCAAGAAGGATCACAGTAGCACCCAGAGTATTCAAAAAGGGAGATGGTGGGGGCATCTCACATCATAAGGAGTGCACACTGGCAGGTAAGTGTGCCATAATATGCAAGAAAGCTGTGTATATGTGTTTATTATGTTAAAAGCTCACTCACCTTCAGCAGAATTTTGTTACACTTTAAGCGGAAGGTTTAGTCTTTTCATGTTTTTAGATACTTGTATAGGAGGTCAGCATGCTGTAAATAGTCTTATCAGTATACATTGCTTTAAAAGTCTTGTTTTCTAGATATCATTTGTATTTTATATATTGGGATAGTCATATTTGCTTATTACATATGCAAGCTCTGTTTCCTGCTTTGTAGTGCTGCTCAATGACAGTTAATCTTATTGCTAATCCAACCCACAGTGAAAGTATATGGGCCTGATTTACTAAAACACATGAAAAAGAGCAGGTATTAACTGCTAAGGTATGCTTAGATTGCAGGCCCACTTGCTAATGCAAATGTTTGAGTTAGGGATGAGCCGAACACCCCCCTGTTCGGTTCGCACAAGAACATGCGAACAGGAAAAAAGTTCGTTCGAACACGCGAACACCGTTAAAGTCTATGGGACACGAACATGAATAATCAAAAGTGCTAATTTTAAAGGCTAATATGCAAGTTATTGTCATAAAAAGTGTTTGGGGACCTGGGTCCTGCCCCAGGGGACATGGATCAATGCAAAAAAAAAGTTTTAAAAACGGCCGTTTTTTCAGGAGCAGTGATTTTAATAATGCTTAAAGTCAAAAGATAAAAGTGTAATATCCCTTTAAATTTCGTACCTGGGGGGTGTCTATAGTATGCCTGTAAAGGGGCGCATGTTTCCTGTGTTTAGAACAGTCTGACAGCAAAATGACATTTTGAAGGAAAAAACTCATTTAAAATTACCCGCGGCTATTGCATTGCCGACAATACACATAGAAGTTCATTGATAAAAACAGCATGGGAATTCCCCAAAGGGGAACCCCGGACCAAAATAAAAAAAAAAAAATGACGTGGGAGTCCCCCTAAATTCCATACCAGGCCCTTCAGGTCTGGTATGGATATTAAGGGGAACCCCGGCCAAAATTTTTTTAAAAAAATGACGTGGGGTTCCCCCTAAATTCCATACCAGACCCTTCAGGTCTGGTATGGATTTTAAGGGGAACCCGCGCCAAAAAAAAAAAAAAAACAGCGTGGGGTCCCCCCAAAAATCCATACCAGACCCTTATCCGAGCACGCAACCTGGCAGGCCGCAGGAAAAGAGGGGGGATGAGAGTGCGGCCCCCCCCTCCTGAACCATGCCAGGCCATATGCCCTCAACATTGGGAGGGTGCTTTGGGGTAGCCCCCCAAAACACCTTGTCCCCATGTTGATGAGGACAAGGGCCTCATCCCCACAACCCTGGCCGGTGGTTGTGGTGGTCTGCGGGCGGGGGGCTTATCGGAATCTGGAAGCCCCCTTTAACAAGGGGACCCCCAGATCCCGGCCCCCCCCTGTGTGAAATGGTAAGGGGGTACAAAAGTACCCCTACCATTTCACTAAAAAACTGTCAAAAATGTTAAAAATGACAAGAGACAGTTTTTGACAAATCCTTTATTTAAATACTTCTTCTTTCTTCTATCTTCCTTCATCTTCTTCTTCTGGTTCTTCTGGCTCTTCTGGTTCTTCCTCCGGCGTTCTCGTCCAGCATCTCCTCCGCGGCGTCTTCTATCTTCTTCTCCTCGGGCCGCTCCGCACCCATGGCATGGAGGGAGGCTCCCGCTCTTCTCTTCATCTTCTTCATCTTCTTCTCTTCTTCTTTTCTTCTCTTCTTCTCTTCTTTATCTTCTTCTCCGGGCCGCTCCGCACCCATGCTGGCATGGAGGGAGGCTCCCGCTGTGTGACGGCGCTCCTCGTCTGACAGTTCTTAAATAACGGGGGGTGGGGCCACCCGGTGACCCCGCCCCCCTCTGACGCACGGGACATGACGGGGCTTCCCTGTGGCATTCCCCGTGACGTCTCAGGGAAGTCCCGACAAGTCACCGTGCGTCAGAGGGGGCGGGGTCACCGGGTGGCCCCGCCCCCCGTTATTTAAGAACAGTCAGACGAGGAGCGCCGTCACACAGCGGGAGCCTCCCTCCATGCCAGCATGGGTGCGGAGCGGCCCGGAGAAGAAAATGAAGAAGAGAAGAAGAGAAGAAAAGAAGAAGAGAAGAAGATGAAGAAGATGAAGAGAAGAGCGGGAGCCTCCCTCCATGCCATGGGTGCGGAGCGGCCCGAGGAGAAGAAGATAGAAGACGCCGCGGAGGAGATGCTGGACGAGAAGGCTGAAGATGGTACACGGAATGCACTGCCCAAAGAAGCACGGTTTGCCTGTTGCTGTGGTTTGAAGACTTGACCACCGTGAGGCGGCTGGGACAAACAGGATGCACTGTAAAGCAAGCGAGCTTGGATAGTGCCAGACATATTAGACAGCTGGGCAGTCCAGAAGCAGAATCGGGAGCCAAGCCAGGGGTCAAACATGGTAGGATCCATAGAAGGCTCAGGAAGCAGAACTGGAACAAGCCGGGGTCATTCAAGGTAAAACAGGCAGAAGCAGGGTCAGAGACCCAAGCCAGGATTAAGCAGTGGAGCAAGCAGGAATAAGTCAGGGTACAAGCCAGGGGTCAAAACCTGAAGATCAGGATAAGCAGGTGAAGGCAAGCCGGGGCGGTAATGGGAAGTCCAAGATCAGAATACACAGAAGCACAAGGAACACTGGGAAGCTGACGATAATCCAGAAATTCAGAGATCTCAGCAGCAGCTTTATATAGGCCAGTGGGCGCCAGCATCTGTCACGTTGTGTGCCGTGTGCCAATTCGCGCCATCGCACATTTGTGTGTGACTACTCAGGAGTTCCATCATTCCTACCTGGAGTGAAGATATGCATGTCATGTCCAGAAGGACAAAATGATGTCTCGGGAGTAAGGAGATGACATCCATTATTGCGTGCACAGGCAGCATCAGACCACTGACCAGACAATGGAAGGAATACCCCGATCCTACTTATTACCTATAATCATATATGTGCTCTATTACTGAGTACTGTGGCATACTGTGCACATTCATGTTCTAAAGTTTTCAATATGTTTAAGCTTTGTACCAGGTATATTTTTATACATGCCTTGTAGTAAATCTTTTGTTTACAAACTTTAGATTTAAATGTAACTACAAATGACACCGCATACTTGTAATGTACACATAACAAAGCAATAATATAGCACATCCAAATAACAGCTGTGAGCATAAGTACAAAGCATGCAGAATAAAATAAACTGAAAGAAAAAATGTATAAAGGGGTATAGTGAATACACTACAGTAAATGCACAGCGGCCTAATGGAGTTCAAAAATGAGCAAAAGACACACAAGAATCTAAACAAAATGACAATAAATTGTAGTCATTATTCAGAGGTAGAAAATCAATACCAGAACCAAGGATCCCATTTGTCAGAAAATTGAGCCATAGAATTGGGAATAGTGTTGTGTTATATCTTTTAAAAGTTTTATTTATGCTATATGTTTTGTTGGCATGTGGTTCATAGGCACCACGGGCAATGAACTTCTATACAGCTGTGGCCAAAAGTTTTGAGAATGGCACAAATATTAATTTTCATACTGCCTCAGTTTTTATAATGGCAATTTGCATATACTCCAGAATGTTATGAAGAGTGATCCGATAAAATGGAATTAATTGCAAAGTTCCTCTTTGCCATGCAAATGAACTTAATCCCATAAAAATGATTTCCACTGCATTTGTAAAGAAGGCTTCAGGGCGCCCAAGAAAGTCCAGCAAATGCAAGGCCCATCTCCTACAGTTGATTCAACCAAGAAGGGCAGCAAAGAAGCCACTTCTCTCCTGGAAAAACATCAGGGACAGACTGATATTTTAAGAAAAGGTACAGGGATTGGACTGCTGAGGACTGGGATAAAGTAATTTCCTCTGACGAATCCCCTTTCCGATTGTTTGGGGCATCTGGAAAACACCTTGTCCAGAGCAGAAAAGATGAGCGCTACCATCAGTTCTGTGTCATGCCAAAAGTAAAGCATCCTTAAACCATTCACCACCATTAACTCACAGCAACCATAATGACAGGGTGTTTTAGCTGAGTTAGGGAAAGCCTAGGGAGTGCTGCTGACAAATGTGCATAGGGAAAAATTGGTGCAGGGTTTGTAGTCACTGGCTGGTCTGTTAAAAAATGTGTAAACCCTTAAAGTGTTACTAAACCCACAAAAGAAAAATCACTCTGTATTTGCAATAAAACACGCTTGTTATAATCACTAAAATCACTAAACGTAAGGGTTTAATCCTCTGCATTGTGTAAAAAGGCTGTTTGATCCTGTCTTATCTGATCCTCCCCTTCTTCCACAGTCCTAAACCATCTCCTGATATAACAGAGCCTTGGGGGCAAGCTGCACATGCTCATTTCGGTGTGTATTACTAGAGAATTTTTTTTTCTTGGGGAGTAAATGTGATCAACACAGGGCCAATCAGCTGCACTGTCCTGACAGAGGGTCAGAGGTCCTGCAGCCTCATAGGACAATGAAAACTCCTCCTACAAGCTTTAACCAGTGCTTGGCTGGACACTGATAGAAGTCACAAGACTGCTATATAATGCTGATGAGAAAAGATATTTAGCAGTTTATATTTACTAAAATAATTGCATGTACATGTTCTGTGTACTGTGGGCGACCAGATATAGTGAATACAGGGTCCTGGGTTTAGTAACACTTTAATGAATGGCATATAGATAGCAAAATGCTGTGTATCTTGGTAAATTGATGGATGAGGGAGGGGAAAGCTTTTTCATCTTCTGGTATACTTTAACGCTGCTGATGTACTGTGGCCTCTACACAGTCTGTCCCTGTCTGCATTAACTACAGTGATAATATTGCATGTAAAAGAAAAATATAGGAACCAAAAGGTTCCAAACCTTCGCAAATCAATAACGAAAAAACAAATAAACTACAATAAAGAGCTGCGTGTTGTAAAATGTAAAAAAACACCAATAACGTTTTATATCATAAATTACACATCACCATAGTGAATAAACAAATAAAAAAATACATGTTCATTTAAATTATAAAAGATGCATAAAAATTGTGAAGTCCTTGTATAGATCCCACTCGTAAATAACGTTCTCAGTGAATATAGGAAAGGTTCCTCTCCACCAGCATGCAGACACACTATAAGCACTCACCAGGCCTAATTGACCCCTATTACAGGGAGTCAAATTACACATATGGGAAAATACAAGATGTCATACATGAGATCACAGGAATTAATTTAAACCGCTGCTGTCATCCATTCAATATATATATATATATATATATATATATATATATATACACTATACACTATATATATACCGTATATACTCGAGTATAAGTCGAATTTTTCAGCACATTTTTTTGTGCTGAAAGTGCCCCCCTCGACTTATACTCGAGTCAAGCACTTTTATGCAGCAAAAATTTTCATTTTCCGAACCGACTTTGGGGCCCCGTATCTCAGGGCCACTTAGTGCTAGGAACCCCAAATTTGGTGTGCAAACCCAGTGGACCCGGTACCACAACATATCCAAAGATGAAGTTCCTAGCACTAAGTGGCCCTGAGATACGGGGCCCCAAAATCGGTTCGGAAAATGTCATTCTCTGCTGCAGAAAAGTGCTTGACATTTTCTGAACTGACTTTGGGGCCCCATATCTCAGGGCCACTTGGTGCTAGGAACTCCAAATTTTGTGTGCAAACCCAGTGGACCCGGTACCCTAACATATCCAAAGCTGAAGTTCCTAACACCAAGTGGCCCTGAGATACAGGGCCCCAAACCCGGTTCGGAAAATGTCATTCTCTGCTGCAAAAAAATGCTTGACATTTTCTGAACTGATTTTTGGGGCCCTGTATCTCGGGGCCACTTGGTGCTAGAAACCCCAGCTTTGGAAATATTATGGTGCTAGTTCCACTGGGTTTGCACACCAAATTTGGGGTTCTTAGCACTAAGTGGCCCCGAGATACAGGGCCTCAAATTCGGTCAACTGTGTCCATCTGCAGCAATGTCATTTCGGGACCCTTTGGGTTCAGAGACCCCAAATTTTGGCTGCAGCTAGGGGGCATCTAGGAACCCTTAACTACCGAGTTTGAAGTTCAGGGGACCTATGGCTGCAAATGGGCACAGTGAGGCATGCAAATGGGCACAGTGATGCTGCAAATTGGCATTGTTGACCCTCTTTTCCACTTACAGTAGCTGTGCATTTCTCACCCTCGTCTTATACTCGGGTCAATAAGTTTTTCCCATTTTTTTGTGGTAAATTAGGGCCTCGACTTATACTCGGAACGACTTATACTCGAGTATATACGGTATATATATATATATATATATATATATATATAGTGTATTTTTGAAGCTCCAGTGTTGTCATATAGAAAGAGAGAGGAAAGAACACTCTCATGGTGCAGTATTGCAAATCATGTATTTAAAAAAGAAGGTTGTATTGCACTCATATCAAAGACAAGGATCAGCATGTATTGTATAGAAATCGCCAATTTTCACTCCACCTGGGGGTCAAAGATGTGCCACTGGCTGAAGGTAGCCCAGTTTGCACACCAGGGGTGAGTGAGCACCTATGTCTCTGTGTATAGCTTTGTATTCTTATTATATTTACATTTCAAAACTCAACATTGTTCAGCAATAATTTAATTTTATGATATAATTTTCTAATGGTATTTGTTGTAATTATTTTATATAAAAAAAATATATAGAGATAAATGTTTTATTTATTCATTTATATATTTTTTTTCCCTCTGTCCAGCCCCCACATTAATCTTTGGTGGGTGGTCCTTCTCAACTAATTAATCAATTAATTAATCAATTTATCAATCAATTTATTTAGTAATTAATTTATTCAAGCCTTTTTCTCATATTAAGCACTGGGCTTTAGTGTCCAGACTAGCTTGGCTATGAGAAAGGGGGTGCGCCCCCCGAAACGCATCAGCCTATACCCTCGCTGTGTCGACACCCTGTAACAGTTGTGCAGTTGTATGGCTCATTGTGGGTCGCCAGTTTTGTGATTATCCACTTACAACCTTTTAATACTTATTAAATGTGCTTAGTAATGCACTAGGCGTGCTTGCCTTCCTTTTGTTCTGTTTTTTAGTTTTGACACCCAGCCATCTGTTAGAATGCATTTCTGTAAGTGTTTTAGTTACAGCCTTGCCACCTTGCCCCTGCTTGTTTGTCTAGGGCAGTGATGGTCTTTTAATATAAGGTAAAAAAGGTTAAAAAAGAAAACAAAAGTATAAAAAAGTTTAAAGCTGTAAACAAAGTTTAACAAAAAAATGGCCACATAATAAAAAAATAAATAAAAAAATATAGTATGTACAGTAAATAAAAAAATAATAAAAACTTACTAAGTAAAAACAAATCTCCGACTGGGAAGCCACCCAGATCAGGAACTTTCTGCTAGATCATATTGGAGGTGTTGCAGTGTAAAGCGCTTGGCCAAATAAAAAAGAAAAACAAAAAAATACATTAAAAAAAAGTACAAAAATAAAAATACAAAAAATGTAATCCAACAAGTAAAAAACAAAAACAAAAAAAGAAATGACAGGTAGGAAACTCCTTCCCTGTGACCACCCAGGCCAGAAATCTTACACTAGATTATATGAGAAGGGTTGCAGTGCAAGGAACTTAAACAAAGTGGGGCTTAGAAGGCAAAATGGACCCTCCAAGCCAGTGGCAAGCCAGCAGCTTCAGCATATACCGGTACTTTGAAAGCTCAACCCATGGTCCAGCAATAGACATTCAATAGTACATGGAGTCCTCAATTGTGAGTGTCTGTATTAGCCTTGGATCCAGTTAAGTCAGTAATTATCAGGTTTAGGAGCTGCCTGTGTGTTCTGCCTATAGCAGGGCCTGGCCTCTGTGGTTTAAAAAAACTCCTTCCAAAGATCAGAGGATCCCTGAGGGCACAATGGTTGTCAGAAGGGATTCTTTCATCATCAGGGAATGTGACAAGAAGGTTCAAACCCAGCACCTCCCTCCTCAATATGTTGCATTTTGGGCTTCCTCTGGGATGGTGGCAGTAGATCGGCCATTTCATCCTTGAGTTGAAAGTCTACTAGGGTGCCCAACCAGTAGTGGTCCCCTCTCTTTGATGACCCAGATCCTTTGGTTCTTGCTTAGGCATTTGAGTATTTGAGCATTTGTTTCCCTCAATTACATCCACCCACATACAGCTCCTAGGGTTTAAATGGGATGAAACGGCTCACTTGAAGCCTACCCCAATTTCTCCTCCTCCTCACCACCAGCACCTCAACCCTCATCCTTTTGCTATTCCTTCTCTGCCTCCTGCTCCCTTATTGCATTCCATATACTAATGGAGGGCAAGGGTGACCTTCTGGGCAAAATAATGGTGGCCTTTTACCTCCAACTGTGCTGTAGGGCTTGATACTGCAAGCTGGGATAGAAACAGCTGCAAAGCCAGCAGTTTTATCAAGCTGGCATGGAGATGCTGGGCATGGGGGTGATTTGGGAAAATTTTTCTTCTTCCACTACAGGAACACCTACCTTTGGAAGGATGCTGCTAGAGAAGGCAGGTGTATGTAGGTGAAGTCTTGCTTTACCTTCTTCAGTGTGGCCCATGACCCTCTTTCCCGCTTGACATGGAGTATTCTAAGCCTCTGAAACTCCTTGTGAGTCCCCCCCCCCCCGTCACTAGAGACTGCAGATGCAGCAGAATTATCTTGTGGAGGGGGATGCAAAAAGTGAGAAAAAGAAGGTGTGCAAGCCTTTTGCTGATGGCTTCTCTCACTTTGTTGCTGCTCCCACTAAGCTCTATGGTGCAGAGTCAATTGTCTCTTCATATATGTGGTACACAATTGGCTTATACTTTTACTATGGCTAATATGCTGCAGGCAGAAGAGATGTAGATGGAGGAGAAGGAGGAGGAAATAGTTAGAGAGGAAGGGGAGAAGGAGTAGAGGAAGGAGGAAGTGGAGGAATAGGCCACATTAGCAATGCTCAGCTATCTCCATGTGGCAGAAATTCTGCCTCTCCTTTTAAACTTGCTTGTCATTTTTGTGGACAGTCCTACTATGGGGAAGGGCAGGCAGCTAATGGGCATAGGATTCTACATCTCAAGTGTCAGTCTACCCAACAGGGTGTACACAGCTTACAAAATTCTCTCAGCAGCCTGAAATGCTGAACAGGTCTTCTGCCGTGCATTGCCATAACTTGCATGCATGCTTCAGGTGTCTAAATTCTCTGAATTGCCTGGGCACTTGATCAGTTTTTCAGTTAAAAAAAAAGCAGAAGAAAAATGCATTAACAATGAATATTTTTAAATCCTAAGGAACTCTTTACACTGGTCAGTTGCCTTTCAGTTGCGTTTTGTAAAAGTCCTGCTTGCTGCATTTTTGGTGCATGCTTGTTGAAATATGTGGAAAGTGACGTTCATGTTTCACAGGTGTATGCTGGGAGTCAAGCAACCAGAAAACACACCGAGAATGGATGCATTTTTTCAATGGAGCATTGTGAAAGCAGCCTAACTCAGGAATATGCTTTTATTGAAAACACTACACCTTCCCATTTACATACATTATTAAAAATAGTTTTATGTACTTTTATCCTAATCGCATGCACAAATTGACATTCAAAAAAAATCATGTTCAGCCATGCTGCAATAACTGGTTTTATATAGCTCTTTAATGACTTAATCCATTTAAATCAACATTTGGATTGAAAATGTAGGTTCGGAAACAGATATATTAGCAAATAATCCTGTCTATCATTTCATAAATGGAGACTTCTGAATTCCACTTCCTGTGTTTCTCCTGCGTCCAGCTTCATTCCTGTCTTGGAGGATAGCAAATCAAATTATGGCAGCCTCATTTTCATTTGTCATATGAATCATTCTTTCCAATCTTTAAATGCAACCAGGGAGTCTTTGTGAGCTAAGCGAACATGTTAGCAGCTACAGTTTTTCCCTTTGTGTCATAAAAAGGTACAGTAGTTTTTCATCGGATAAATCAATTCTATTAGAGTGGCCATAAACAACCCAAAATAGAAAAAGATTATCCGTATTTTGAGCTGTTTCTGGGTGTATTTACAACTTCTGCATCTGCAATCTTAGATAGCTAAGACAACTTATTTCTGGCCTCCATTTCTTTAAAAGTGCTGTGAAATCTAAAAGCAAACATTAATTATATTGCAGCTTACGGTTACTAAGGTCAGCCATACACGGTTCCAATCAAAACATTCAAAACATTAATGGACAGGCTGTATGGACCAAGTTAATCGATCGATCACTTTGGGTACAACCAGCCTGCCAGATTATATTGCTGTTATAGCTGCTAGCGATAATCACTGTCTTCTCCCACCCACCTCCACCCCCGCCAGTAGAAGACAATGGCCCTGCAGGAGTGATTCCTGTATCAACAACACTGTCTGTGTTGATGGGGGAATCGAGCGAAAGAAATTTGCAGACAGTGTTGATGCGGGAATCCCTCCTGCCGGGCAATTGTCTGCTCCCGGCAGGGGGGGTGAAGCTGGGGAGAAGACAGTGATTGTTGCTAGCGAAAATAGCAGCCACTAGCGACAATGAAAAGTGAATCTGGTAGGCTGGTTGTACCCAAGTTGATCGATCAACTTGGTACATTCAGCCTACCCACACACGGTTCAAATATCAGCCAGTTCCTGTTGAGCAGCCGAGATTGGAACTGCCTATGGCTGGCCACAGATGTGATGGCTTCGTACGTTTTCTTTTTTAGGCTTTCTTATTCCTATATTTTCGTCTGGTGATCCAGCCAGTAAGTTTGTTTTTCTCAACAGAACAAGCTGTCCTGCAAATGTATCAGTTACAGGGTTGAGAATAAGCAGTTACCTCTGACAGGGGTGCTTACAATGGTCAGTTTTTATTTATCCCTGTAAAACTTATCCCAAAAAGGAAAAAAAAAACGTTGCTGTAACTGCTTGTGTAACTGCATTTTGAGCTGGAGTTTGGTTAAAATGTCTTAGTGTATCTAATGCCGCGTACACACAAGCGGAATTTACGGCAGACTTTGCCCGGCGGATGGGATTTCGTCGGACAATTTGATCGTGTTTGGGCTCCAGCGGACTTTGTTTTCTCAAAAGTTGGACGGACTTAGATTTGAAACATGTTTTAGATCTATCCGTCGAACTCGAGTCCGGACGAAAAGTCTGCTCGTCTGTATGCTAGTTCGACGGACAAAAAGCCACGCTAGGGCAGCTATTGGCTACTGGCTATGAACTTCCTTGTTCTGATCCGGTCGTACGTCATCACGTACGAATTCGACGGACTTTGGTGGATTGTGTGTAGGCAAGTCCGTTCATTCGGAAAGTCTGTCATAAAGTCCGTCGAAAAGTCCGCCGAGCAAAGTCTGCCGTAAAGTCCGCTCGTGTGTACGCGGCATAAGACTGCTAGTACATCTAACACTCCCCTCTACCCCAGACTGACAATGCTGCTGTCCAAAGGTGCAGCTGTGCTCCTTCATCTGAGTGGAGGAACTCTAATACAGGAGGTTTGTTACTGGGCAGATCACCAGGTGAAAACATCTAATGATTGGTAAGCTGCAATAAATTACAGTTTTGGTTTTGGGTATAAAACCGCTTTAAGTCACACACCCAGAACAAGCATGCAACAAGTAAAGTTAAAGGAAACCTGTAATCGTGTATGGTTGTCGTTGTTGACTTTTTTTTCTGAAAATACTAGGTGTGAAACAAGTATGCAGATAATGATTTCTGGCTTCATTCTCACTGTCCTAATTGACATCCAGATCAGTGTCCTAAAGCACAGATGCCAAAGGCAGCCAGGTAATTAGCACTTTAAAAAAAAAAAGAGGTAAGTAAATCGGCCTCCATATTTCGCTGTTTATTCTAAAGTAAAGTCTGAACTTAATGTGAGCTAGTGACATAACAAGTATTGGACTGTTAAATTAGCATAACAGCTAGGAGACTAGCTTTTTAATGCTATATGCACATGGGCAGTTTCAGTTGTCAGTGTCTAATCCCAGCTTTTTCGCGAGGCACAGGTGCAGCATCCAACGCCACTGCCAGCAGCCTGTTAAATCTATGACAAGCTGAAATACTCAGCAACTAGTTGCGGCTGGACACCTTGCCAAATGGCACTTGTGTTTAGTGCATTATGGTATTTCTATTGTTACATTGTAATATTAACCACCTCAATACAGGGCACTTAAACCCCCTTCCTGCCCAGACCAATTTTCAGCTTTCGGTGCTCTCACACTTTGAATGACAAATACTCAGTCATGCAACACTGTACCTAAATGAAATTTGTGTCCTTTTTTTCACACAAATAGAGCGTTCTTTTGGTGGTATTTAATCACTAATGTTTATTTTTTATTTTTTGTGCTATAAATAAAAAAAGACCGTAAATTTTGTGAAAAATTGCCTTTTTATTAGTATTATTAGTAATTTTTCTTCATAAATTTTGGACAAAATTTATACTGCTATATATCTTTGGTAAAAATAACCCAAATTAGTGTATATTATTTGGTCTTTGTGAAAGTTATAGAGTCTACAAACTATTGTGCCAATCACTGAAAATTGAAAACATCTGATCAGGCCTTCAGTACATCAGGTGAATCTCATTTCTTGAGGTACTAACAAGTCAGAAAAGTACAAATACCCCCCAAATGACCCTTTTTAGAAAGTAGACATTCCAAGGTATTAAGTAACGGTAAGTAGCATGGTGAGTTTTTTAAGTTGTAATTCTTTCCCACAATTCTTTGCAAAAGGAAGATTTTTTTTTTGTACAAAATTGTCATATTAACTGGTTATTTCTCTCACAGAGCATATGAATACAACAAATTACACCCAAAAATACATTCTGCTACTCCTCCTGAGTATGGGGATACCACATGTGTGGGACTTTTACACAGCCTGGCCACATACAAAGGCCCAACATTGAAGTAGCACCATCAGGCGATCTAGGAGCATAAATTGCACATCTCATTTCTCAACCACCTATTACACTTTTGAAGGCCCTGGAGCACCAGGACAATGGAATTGCCCCTTAAATGACCCCATTTTGGAAAGCAAACACCCTAACATATAATCTATGAGGCATAATGAGTCGTTTGAACGGTTATTTTTTTTGCAGAAGTTTTTGGTAAATGTGGAAAAAAAAATGAAAACACATTTTTTTTTACACAAAGTTGTCCATTTATAAGATATTTCCAACACATAGCAAATACATAGCAAAAATGACACCCCAAAATACATGATGCTACTCCTGAGTATGGCGATACCACATGTGTGGGACTTTTACACAGCCTGGCCACATACAAAGGCCCAACATTAAAGTAGCACCATCAGGCAATCTACGAGCATAAATTGCACATCTCATTTCTCAACCACCTATTACAACTATGAAGGCCCTGGAGCACCAGGACAATGGAATTGCCCACAAAATGACCCCATTTTGGAAAGCAAACACCCCAACGTATAATCTATGAGGCATAATGAGTCATTTGAACGGTTATTTTTTTTCCAGAAGTTTTTGAAAAATGTGGAAAAAAAATAAAAACGCATTTTTTTGTACACAAGTTGGCCATTTATAAGATATTTCCAACATATAGCAAAAATGACACCCCAAAATACATTCTGCTACTCCTCCTGAGTATGGGGATACCACATCTGTGAGACTTTTACACAGCTTGGCCACATAGAGAGGCCCAACATCCAAGTAGCACCATCAGGCATTCTAGGAGCATACATTACATAGATAATTTCCTGGCAACCTATCATTTTTGAAGTCCCTTCATATTTCTAACACATAGCATGTACATACCAAGAATTACAATCCAAAATAAATTCTATTGCAGAAAGGGTAAAAAAAAAGTATTACCTGTGCTTTTAGTAGTGTCCACAGAAGAGAGCACTGGTCCAGGCAGCAGTCAGGGATGTGCTTAGTGACAGCAATAGTAATTATCCAGGCAGCAGGCAGGAATATTGTCTATAGTCAGCACAAGGATATTGTTAGCACAGCCAAAGCATTTGTCCATAGAAATTGTCCAGGCAGAGACAGCCAGCACAGCCATAATAGTGGTCCTGGCACACTGTTACCTGCAGACACTCATTATTGTACTGCTCTCCAGCCCTTCATAAACATACTGTCTCTTGCTACAGCCAATTATTTGCATAGTCCAGGTAGCAGGCAGAGGTGTGGTCCATTCATGCAGCAGGCAAAGGCATGATGGGAGTAAGTCAGCAGCAGCCTGAGGGCCGCAATCGGGTAAGACCTGTGCACAGGGGTAGAGGCTTCGACCCACCCAAATCTCTATGAAGCCTCCGGACTCCAGACCCTAGTCCGGAAATTACAAAACCCGGAGAAAACAAAAAAAATCCAGTTGTACCCATGTAGGCCGGGCACTCAGGGGGCTGGAGCTGGGAATCTCTTCCTTCATATATGTGGAACGCATACAGATATCCTGTGGCTCTCTCACAGAGCTTGTAAAATTTTACTACGTATTTGGCCTTTTTGCTAGGAATATATTGTTTTATTCCTAGCCGGCCTGAAAATGGTACCAGGGACTCATCCACACATATATGCTTCTCGGGGACAGAGTTCTGCAAATCATTGGGAAAATAAAATTATCAGTGGGTGAATCTTATATAACTTATCAGAATTTGGATGATTGCGGGGAGGGCACTGGGTGTTGTTGTTAAAATGAAAGAATCTCATAATCATCTCATATCGGGACCTGGGCATTGCGGCAGAATACATGGCCATATGGTGGATGGGGTTGGTGGACCAATAGGCATGTCCTTCATTTTTTTTTGTAAGCCCCATGTTTAGGGTGAGGCCCAAAAACAATTTGAACTCCAAATATAGATCTCTCCACTCAAACGGACGGGCATAAGATGATTGGGGGTTGTTGGCAATATACTGCTGGGCATACAAATTTGTCTGGTCCACAATGAATTGCAGCAAAGTGTCGGGCAAAAACAGATAAAAGCAATCGATCTCTGTGAAATTTTTGGTGTTGGCCTGCACACCTGGCTGTGCTGTGAAAGGGGGAATAATTGGTGATCCCGAGTTGGAAGGCAGCCATGTTAGCTTGGCAAGACCATCTGGCATGTATGTAGCGGCCCTGGCTCTTGGGGGACGTGACACTCCAGTAGTTGGGGGAGTTGAATTTCCTGTGCTGGTACTCAGGTGTAATGTGGCAGCACTGGTACTGGGCCTGGGCATTTGTTCGCAGGGCCGATCGCTGGCGGCAGCACTGGTACTGGGCCTTTGTTCCTGGGGCCTATTGCTGGCGGCAGCACTGGTACTGGGCCTTTGTTCCTGGGGCCTATTGCTGGTGGCAGCACTGGTACTGGGCCTGGGAATATAATTCTGGTTGCTGGAGGTTGCCTGGTTTCCAGAGTGTCGTGCCCTTTTAGGAGGGACCCATTCTTCATCCGAATCATTACTACTCTCGATCGGTTCAAATGCCGAATTTGATTCGGAATCAGAATTGGAATTGGAATCTGATGAGAACTCCCCGGTGCTCTCATCAGTCAGGGAGAGAATCTGGAATGCCTCCTCACTAGTATATACTCTTTTGGACATGGCTGTGTGGCGGGTAGCTGTGCGACGGGTGACAGATGGGTGGCAGGTGACGGTCACTGATGGGCTCTGCGATGGGTGGCAGGTGACGTTCACTGAGAGGTGATGATGGTGTGATGGGCGATGGTTACTGATGGGTGACAGGCCACGGACGGTGACAGGTGACGGGTGCACCGCTGACGGTCACTGATGGGTGATGGGTGACAGGCCACAGTCACTGATGGGTGATGGGTGCACCGCTGATGGTTACTGATGGGTGATGGGTGACAGGGCACGGTCACTGATGGGTGACGAGTGACAGGGCACGGTCACTGATTAGTGACGGGTGATAGGGCATGGTCACTGATGGGTGACGGTTGCACCGCTGATGGTCACTGATGACAGTCTCTTTAGTGACAGGTGCACTTTTATGGGGTGACTGTTGGGTGACAATTGGGGGGGGCGATGGGACAGGTGTGGTGTTGTGCAGACACTACTAAACACAGATCTGTAACTCACTGCTCCTGGCTCTTCTCTCCTCACACTGGAAACGGTGTGTGAGGAGAGAAGAGCTGGTAATAGCTAGTTACCACTCTGTGTTTACATTTAGTGATCAGCTGTGAATGGATCACAGCCGATCACGTGGTACACAGCCCTGGTCAATGGCTGTTTACTATTGTCAGTGACGAGCAGTGTTCAAGGGAATATGCCGCCACCGACGTGCATGCGCAGCGCTCACGATTGCGTGCATGCGCCATGCAATGTGGGGAGTTACCATTCGTGATCGTCTGTGACTTCATCACGACCGATCACGTAGTAAACAGCCATGCCCAGTGGCTGTTCACCCCTGTCGGTGACCGACAGTACAGGGCTTAAACGGGCTCACGTCATATGACGTCGGCCCAGAACTAGAGCCTTACCGTCCCGCCGTCATATGATAGAGGGCAGTAGGCTAGTGGTTAAATGACTCACAGCTGGGCAGTGGGTAGAGGCAGAGCCATGGCGGTAGCCGCCGCTGACACCTGCAATGATAAGGTTACAATTTGGAGATCAGGGCAGGCCCGCTGCTAACAAAATTACAGTTAAAGTTACTTCTCAGCCAGCAAAAAACTTTCACAAATGAAAAAGGAGTAAAAAAATTACATAAATAAAAAATATTTAAAAAATATTTTATTTATTATAAATAAAAAACAAAAAAAATGAAACAAATACATACATTAAATCAATTAAATTGATGTCCGAAACCACCTGTGTGCATGAGGCCTTAGAACCAGTGGCCTGGGAGCCACATGTGGCCCACGGAGTCCTCTGATGTGCCCCGCGACCTCCGGCTCTGGGATGGAGGGTCAGCAAGCACAGATCTCAGGTTGCCAACCCTCTGTCCCAGAGCATCAGTGTTGTGAATGAAGCCAGTGGTAGAGGAAGCAAGCAGCTCCGGAGCAGAGCCGTATAAGCCATTGCGTTCTGGATGGCGCCGGCTTCTGACACAGGTGGAGTGATAACAAATGCACTCTGCCTGGGACAGTAACATCCGGCAATACCTGAGTGTTATACTGTTATTAAAGGTGAGTTTATTACTAAAATCACAATGTATATATGGGCATATCCTTTCTGCATTGGTTATTGGCTTGCTTTCAAACTGATCCGCAGTGCACCTGTGGGTTACCTGCACTGAGCCATAGACTTCTGTTATTACCTGCAGGTTTGGTGTGCTTTCAGAAAGTGCACTACACCTGCAGGATATAATAGAAGTCTATAGAAAAGTGCAGCTAACCCGCTGGAAAGCCACAGGTGCATTGCGCTGCACCCACAGTGTAGGTAAACCACAGTGCATCAGTAAAAAAACAGCCTTAGGCCCCTTTCACACGATCGGTCCAACCCAATCAGACCCTCCATTCACCTCTATCGAGCAGCAGATGTAAATGGACTTGTGCGATCCGCTAACATAAACAGAAGAGGATCTGTCCCTTTCCGTCTGGGTGGATCGGATTGGAGGGCCCATACAGTAGAGCGGGCTGTATCCATATCTGTTCTGCATATGCAATGTGGACATGGACCTCTCATCCTCCTGGATACCAAGTTGCTTAAAAGAGAAGTAAAGGATTTTTTTTCCCCAATCATACTTACCTAGGTGGATGCAGCATCGGTTCAATGCTGCATCTGTCCCCGGTGCCTCTGCACTGAGAACCGAGCGATCAATCATCGCCGATCACTTGGTTTTCAGAGCTCCGTGAGCAGAGAGCTGTAGACTGCCAGTCCCAGCTCTCTGCTCTTCTTTCTCCTCGCTCACTGGAGAGCTGAGCTGTGGAGAGAGCGGAGCAGCCGTCTCAGACTCTCAGTGGCTCGCTGTGTCAATCCAGGCACCTAGCGGTTCAAGACTCCGTGGTTGGGATGACGTAGTGCCTGGACTGAAGTTGGTGACATCAGCAGAGAGTGGTCTTCAGCTCGATCTCTCCTGAAAACAGGTCACAGGAGTGCAAAACGAATTGCACTCCTGTGATCCATAGGAGAAGTACAGCTAAACGAACTTTGGTTGGACTTCTCCTTTAAGTGGCCCTAGCTCTTCAAAAGGTTGTGCACCCCTGCCCTAGAAGGAGATGTTTGCAGTGGCAGCCTATTTATTTCTTTCAGCTCAGGTTATTGAACTCAGAGTCAGAACTCCTATTCTGTAAACTTATTCTGAGTGGTTCAAAAAGTATTGAAATGGTTGGATAAGTATGACAGCCAGACAACTATTATTTTCAGAATGAAAGGTCAGCAATGGCAGTCTACAATGTCACTCAGTACAAGTTTGAAATCTGCAGCTTCAGTCTTAAATGTCTTCAAACTCAACATAGTATTTGCCAAACTATGTTTCTATGTAATTGCAGGCACAGTATTAACAATGCCTGTACTTTCTGTAATTAGCAAGAGAGCTACTTGGGTGGCTTTTTAACTGTAATTCAGCTTAATAAACTACTGAAAGGAAAGTATCAAGTTTATCTGGAAAATGCTGCCATGTTGGATTTTGTTGTTAATATTAGAAGAAGGCACTGAAGAGCTCCATGCCCATAAAAAGGCAAAACACTCGAGTGTTCATATCAGTAGGCTTGCTGCACTGTGGTTCTGTGTTCAGGGCCCATCAGAAACTCTGTAAAGTTTACGAGTTCTTCCTGTATTTGTAGGTTAATTGACTAGCCACAACTAGACACAGAGTTTATAAAGTTGTTTCTGGATGACTAACGTGTAAGCTTTTTCAGTGATGGTAAATAAATTCATAGCTTTATAAAGTCTGTAAAGGAGTGCTTTATGTGTCAAAGTTTTATCAGCTTGTAGACAAGTTGGAAAGTGTATACAGTTTAGTTAGGCAGCAGCAAGCCCAGTCTGGGGAAGGGGTTAAGTGTTTTAACTCAGTTCCTGGACTCTTGGTCCTGGCAGGCCCACGTGTGCTATAAAAAGGGGGATTAGCTAAGGTCCGGAGCTGCCGGAGTGGGAACGACAATGCACATAGCTCCCAACTGTCCCTGATTTCGAGGGACTGTCCCTGATTTGGAGCAATGTCCCTCTGTCCCTCATTCCTCCTCATTTGTCCCTCATTTTGGTCTGATCTATATAGTTGTATATAAAATGCACTTTTTTTCTTTCAAAAAGTGTTTCCCATTGCTAAACCTTTCATCTAAATTCTAAATGGCTGCATTTGTAAATTTTAAAAGCCAATATAAAGGAATAGTAGTGGTAAAAAAAAAGGCCTTGTGGATTTAATTAACCTTTTGTTTTTGGTTAATTCTCCTTTAAGGGGGTGCGGCAGGGGGCGTGACCTATGCCTACATACGTTTGCTAGTAGGTGTCCCTCATTCCCATCTCAAAATGTTGGGAGGTAAGCAATGCAGTGGATTTGAGTGCTGCAGGAACCGGGAATAGCAGAGGACATTCAAGGCATTGACAATGCCGTTATGGTATGCCTGGGCCACTACATTATTCTAGTTAGGATCAGGGAAAGAACGTCGTTCATATTGAACTGTATAGCACATCATGTTCAGTAAAGTTATATTAATCATTTTGAGCCTGGTCTGAAGTTATTCAGAGGGGTGCATGCTGGTTCTAGCATATTCCAAAGAACCTGGGTCTGTAATGCACTACAGGGTACGAAGTAACACAACTACTAAAGGGTTAATTTGGCAAGACAAGAAAAGGAGTGTAGCTGCTATGGGTAACCAAGTGAAGGAACAAGCCACAAGCAACCAGTCGTTAAGCGTGGTAACTGGTAAGGTGACAGGTCCTCTGGTAGTGAGGGGGTCGATGTTTTGGCTCCCTCCCTAGCGGTCAGTATCCAATGGCAGCCAGATCCAAACTTGTGTTACGGAGATGCATGGCCCGGTCAGGAGGTACAGGAAGGGAAGAGTTTAGTGAGAGCACACAAAAGGTCTGCGGTAGGTGCTAGGCCAGACACAAAGTTGCTTTTCAGAGGAACTCTGTATTTTATTACTGCACACAGTGAAGGCTCATCTCACGGAACTGCCTTAGGCTATGTTTCCTGATCCGACATGGAAGTTGCACGACTTCCGATCCGACTTTGCCCTGCGACTTCAGGTCTGACTTCCGTGCGACTTCAATGAATGGGATCCGATTTTGATCCGACTTTGAGATAATTGCGACTTGTCTTTTGACCAATCAAAACAATTAATTTGGCTTTGGCATGATTTAACCCTCAAGCCAAATTTATAAAAAAAACAAAGTGTGGGGTCCTCCTCCAAATCCATACCAGGCCCTTTTGGGTCTTGATCTTGAGGGGGAACCCCACACCTTTTTTTTTTTGTTATTTGGCGTGTGGTTCCCCCCCAAGATTTTGAAGAGGAAAACCCATGCCAAAAAAAAAAGGTGGGGTCCCCCCGAAATTCATACCAGACCCTTATCCGAGCATGCATCCTGGCAAGTCAGGAAAGGGGGGGTGAGCAAGAACCTCCCTCTCCTGAACCATACCAGGCCACATGCCCTCAACATGCTTTGGGGCAGGGGGGGCTCTTCCGGCCAGGGTTGTCGGGAAGAGACCCTTGTCCCCATGGTGAAGGTGACAAGAGCCTCTTCCCGACAAACCTGGCTGGTGGTTGTAGGGGTCCACAGGCAGGGGGCTTATGGGAATCTGGAAGCCCCCTTTAAGAGAGGGGGCCCCCAGATGATGCCCCCCATGTGAATCAGTATGGGGTAACACTACACTACTTATTCACCAAAAGAAAAGCAGTGTAGTGTTACAAAAAACAAGAAACGGTTTTTGAGAAGTACTTTGTTAAAAATTAAGAATGTCCCCCATCGTAGCTCCAATGTCAGTCACAATGTCTTTTTTCTCTGCTTCCTCTGCCGATGTCTTCTTCCTCTGCTTCCTCTGCCAATGTCTTCTTTCTCCACTGACGAACCGCTTAAAATAAAAAAAAGCTCCTCCTCCAACACTGGCTCCTCCGTTCTGTCAGCTCCAGTGTCTGACAGTTCTTATATAGCTATGGGGTGTGGCCATGTGGTGATGTCACCTGGAGACCCCACCCCCTTGCAGAAGCCAGCATCGGAGGAGCATTTTTTTAAATTTTCAGTGCGGCAGCGGCGGCAGGGGAATAAGACATCGGTGGAGGAAGCGGAAAAAGAAGACATTGGCGGGGGAAGTGGAGAATGAAGACATTGTGATTGAGGTTGGAGCTATGATGGGGGACATTGTTCATTTTGAATAAATGATTTGTCAAAAACCGTCTCTTGTTTTTTGTAACACTACACTTTTTTTTTTTAATGGATGGGTATGGGTACAATGTACACCATACTCATTCACATAGGGGGGGCAGGATCCGGGGGCCCCCTTTCTTAAAGGGGTTTCCAAATTCCGATTAGCCCCCTGCCTGCAGACCCCCACAACCACCGACCAGGATTGTCGGGAAGGGGCCCTTGTCCCCATGAACAAGGTGCTTTGAAGTGGGGGGCCGAGCCCCCCCTGCCACAAAGCACCTACCCTGTAATATTGAGGGCATGTTGCCTGGTATGGTGCAGGGAGGGCGATGTATATTAAA
The DNA here is from genome assembly GCA_037952925.1 of Lithobates clamitans. Taxonomy (NCBI): domain Eukaryota; kingdom Metazoa; phylum Chordata; class Amphibia; order Anura; family Ranidae; genus Lithobates; species Lithobates clamitans. Next base: position 5,120,147 of record JBBGZY010000558.1, on the reverse strand, counting down.
GAATGCCACAACCAAGTACAAACCAGTGGGAGAGCATGCCCATCCAGAGCCACTTACAAGGATAGTTACAGCTGTTGTCAACAGCTTCTGCCACAAGGAGCGGTAATGTGGCCTGGCCAGTTCGACCTGAACGTGGAGATAACATAGTCCCTGAACTTTCCCTACTCCTCTGGAACCTCTCCCTGACACTGTGTGCTGTCCCTTACAGATGGAGAAACTGTTCCTACACTAACCACTTGCGCTCCAAATCAGGGGTCCAGGGGCTTAAATAAGCTCTGCCCTCACCCAAGATGGCCACAGAGGTTACATGTGACCACAGGAAGTCATAGAGGAACTGAGTTCCCCACAACTTCTTTCACCTTCTGTATTGCCGGTTCGGTTCAGATTGCACCTGCTTACAAGCTTGCCCTAAGTTATATGCTACAATGATAGTACACATATGCCATAGTCATTATAGCCACACAACATGCCTTTATTACTGTCACAAGTGAAAGTCTCAAACAGAGTCTCAAACAAAAATAAGGATCATTATACAATTAAAACCTATAAAGGCTTTTATACACAAGATATAGTCATAGAACTTCTACCTTGTCCTGTTCCATAACTCCGTGTGTAGCTTTAATGCATTCCCAAGCATGCTATTTAAAAAAATGTGTGCATTTCCAATGCTGCCCTTTAAACTACAAATAAACCTACCCCATTGAATGATATTTTTTTTTTTTGCATTGGTACATGTTACTCCATGATAGGGATGGGCCGAACACCCCCCTGTTCGGTTGGCACCAAAACATCTCGAACATGCGAACCCCATTAAAATATATGGGACAAGAACATGAAAAATCAAAAGTCCTCATTTTAAAGGCTTATGGGGACCCGGGTACTGCCCTGGGGGACTTGTATCAATGCAAAAAAAAGTTTTTAAAACGATCCTTTTTAAAAGAGCAGTGATTTTAATGATGCTTAAAGTGAAACAATAAAAATGAAAAATTCCTTTAAATATCGTACCTGGGGGTCCCCTTAGTTTGCTTGTAAAGTGGCACCTCTGTACGATGTATAGAACATGCTGCAGCAATAATGACATTTCTAAAGGAAATATAGAAATACAGTGTCAGGTGAGTACTTACCGAGGCCGAGATGCCGAGAGCAGTTCGCCCTTGCCACTACGCGCACCCCGTCCCCTGGTGATGAAACGGGGAATGGGTGCACTAAGGAGCACGGGCCACCAGCAGGTATGGGTCCCTTGTGGGAAACTGCAGAGCCGGATTTGGGGATGCAGGAGTCCAGGAACCGGTGGAAGTCCCGTTGCTGGGTGGAGCAGACAAACTGTAAGCAAGCAGAGGGTCAAACACAGGCAATAAGCAAGACAAGTCCATAAAACAGGCCGGGGGTCAAACACTGGTATCGGGCAGAGGAAGTCCGTTAATCAGGCCAGGGGTCAAACACTGGTATCAAGCAGAGGAAGTCCGTTAATCAGGCCGGGGGTCAAACACTGGTATCAAGCAGAGGAAGTCCGTTAATCAGGCCGGGTCAATCCAGGAGAGAGGCAGCATGGTAAGAGCAGTCCGGGTCACAACAGGAGATCTGGTAAGCATAAACAGGAAACAGGAAACAGGAAGCAACAGGAGCTGAAGACAAACCAGCAACCAGTCGGGGTGCTGGAGCTGATTTAAATAGCCCCGCCAGAGTGTCACAGTGGGCGTGCATGAGTCACCGTGCGCACCCGTGTGCTATCGCGCACGCCGCTCCATCGGGCCGCGCGCACGCATGCGCCAAAGCGCCAATCCAGCGCGCACGCGCCCAGGGACAGGATGAATGTGACTGGAGAAGACCCTTCTCTGACATACAGATTTATTTTTTTTTTTAAATTGCATGGGCCCCCCAAAATCCATACCAAACCCTTATCTGAGCATGCAGTCTGGCAGGTATGGAAAAAAGGGGGTCGAGCGCCCCCCCTCTCCTGAAACATACCAGGCCACATGCCCTCAACATGCGCCCCCCCACCCCAAAGCACCTTGCCCCCATGTTGAAGGGCCTCTTCCCGACAAACCTGGGCTGTGGTTGTCGGGGTCTGCAGGTGGGGGCTTATAAAAATCTGGAAGCCCCCTTTAACAAGGGGGCCCCCCGGATCCCATCCCCCCTATGTGAATGGGTATCGGGTTCATCTTACCCCTACCCATTCACCAAAAAAGTGTAAAAAAGTAAGAAACACAGGAAACTGTTTTTGACAGATCCTTTATTAAAAAATAAAAAAAAAGAGTGTCCCTCAATGTAAATCCATTATCAATTATGACCCGAAAAAAATGCTCCGCCACCTGGAAGGCCACCAGCCGTCTGCCTCCTCTCAGCTCTCACAGTTCTTTTATAGGCAATGGGCGGGGCCACCCGGCTTTGTCATCTGGAGTCACCTTGTGACATCACATGATGTCACATGATGTCAGAAGGGGGCGGTGCCACCGGGTGACGTAGTTGGTTGGCCCAGCCCCTTGCCTATAAAAGAGAGGAGGCAGATGGCCGGAGGCAGATGGCCGGAGGCCTCCCCTCCCAAGAGGTGACAGCAGGGTTTTGTTTTCTATTTTTGCAAGCGAAGTGATTGACGATGGATTACATCGAGGGACACTATTTTTTTTCTTTTTTAATAAAGAACTTGTCAAAAACGTTTCCCTATCATGGAGTAACATGTACCAATAGAGTTGCCAGGAAGAGGCATCAACATGGGAACAAGGTGATTTGGGAGTCCCCATGTTGAGGGCAAGCGGCCTGGAATGGCTCGGGAGGGGGCATTTACTCGTCCCCCCCTTTCCTGGCCTGCCAGGCTGCATGCTGGTAGGTATGGTACCAGGGTCTGGTATGGATTTTGGGGGGGCCTGCGCCATTTTTTTCTTAATTCTGTCATAGGGTTCCAGTTAACATCTTCAATACAGGGCACTTTCAACCCCTTCCTGCCCAGACCAATTTTCAGCTTTCAGAGCTCTCACACTTTGAATGACAATTACTCAGTCATGCAACACTGTACCCAAACAAAATTTAAATTTTTTCACACAAATAGAGCTTTCTTTTGGTGGTATTTAATCACCACTGGGTTTTTTATTTTTTGCGATATAAGTAAAAAAAGAGCAAAAATTTTGAAAAAAACCCCACTTTTTTTTAGTTTTTATTATAAAATTTAGCAAATAAGTAATTTTTGTTCATAAATTTGGGCCAACATTTATACTGCTACATACAGTATCTTTGGTAAAAAAAAAATAACCCAAATTGGTGGATATTATTTAGTCTGTGTGAAAGTTATAGAGTCTACAAGCAAATCATAAAAAAATGATCACACCTGATGTACTGACGGCCTATCTAATTTCTTTAGGCCCTGAAATGTCAGGACAGTACAAATAACCCCCAAATGACCCCTTTTTGGAAAGTAGACAGTCCAAGGCATTTAGTAAGAGGCATGGTGAATTTTTTAAGTTGTAATTTCTTCCCTCAAATGAATAATTTTTTTTTTACACAAAATTGTCATAATAAGTTATTTCTCACACACAGCATATGCATACTTCCAATTACACTCCAAAATACATTCTGCTACTCTTCCTGAGTATGGCGATACCACATGTATGAGACTTTTTTACAGCCCAAAAAGAAAAAAAAATGAGGAAACCACTGCTCATGCAGAGGAAGAATGCAGAGGAGGAACATCAATTATGCCCTAAATATTTTTACTGCTGCTGCAGCAAAAAAGAAAAATATATATAATAATAATTAAAATAAAATGTAAAAAAAAAGAAAAGGAAACCACTGCTGACACAGAAAGGGGAACACCTGCAACGCAGAAGGGGGACAGCAATTATGCTCTAAATATTATTAGTGCTGCTGCGCCAAAAAAACACAAAAAAACACTAAAAATGTTAGGGAGGGACGTGTACCCTGGAGCTCCACCCGTGTAGAGCCTGTGAGTACTTCCGCTCCCAGCAAGCAAGCGAGTCTGTAGCGTGCTTAGCAGTTAGCACTGTGCAGCATTACAGGCCTCCTCAGATGACCGTCCAGAGCCGCACGGTGCATTACAGGCCTACGGATGAGAGTCCCGACTCACGACCATCCAGAGCAGAGCACTGTGTGTATGTGTGTACATTACAGGCCTCTACTCAGACCACTGTTCAGAGTACTGTGTGCAATGCATTACAGGCCTCCTCTTCAGACTGTCCTTGTCCAGAGCACTGTGTGCATTACAGGCCTCCTCAGACCACTGTCCAGAGCACTGTGCAGCATTATAGGCCTCCTCAGACCACCGTCTAGAGCACTGTGCAGCATTACAGGCCTCCTCAGGTCACTGTCCAGAGCACTGTGCAGCATTACAGGTCTCTTTAGACCACCGTCCATAACACTGTGCAGCATTACAGGCCTCCCCAGACCATCATCCAGAGTACAGTGTATTACAGGCCTCCTCAGACCATCCAGAGAGGCTAAATCTGTATCTGTGAGTTTGTCGAACCTTACTGTAATACCATAAATAATATTATTTTCAATTTTTTTTAGTATATATATATATATATATATATATATATATATATATATATAATGAGTTTGGAAATTGTAGAGAAATGCTTAAATAATGCATTACAATTTAAATAAACCCATTGGATTTTAGGAAACTAAAATTATTTTAGTCTAATAAAATGTACAGGAGATTTTAATCGGCTAAAATGTAGGGCATTTTAGTCGACAAAAATGTACTGCAGATTTTAGTCTACTAAATACGACTGAAACTAAAACAATTGCAGATAACTAAAATGCGACAAAAAATAAAATGGCATTTTAGTCAAAAGACTATGACTTAGGCTGCTTTCACCCTGGGGTGTTGGGGGCATCGGTGGTAAAGCGCCGTTATTTTTAGCACCGCTTTACCGTCGTATTTGCAGAGGTTTTTCGTCTGCTAGCGGGGTGCTTTTAACCCCCACTAGCGGCTGAAAAAGGGTTAAAACCATCCGCATTGGCGCTTTGCCGGCGGTTCGGCGGCGTTGCCTATTCACTTCAATGGGTAGAAGCAGTGGAGGAGCCTTCACCGCTCAAAAGATGCTGCTTGCAGGAGTTTTTTTAACATCCTGCCAGTGCATCGCCTCTGCAGGGGAGCCATTTTTCAGGAGCTTTACAGGCGCTATTTTTAGCCCAAAAGTGTCTGAAAAAGCCTCAGTGTGAAAGGGGTCTAAAACTAAATCGAAATTTGATGCCAAAATTAACACTGTTACATGTAAAGACTGAATTGAACTTCAGCTATAACCTTTTCTTAGGACAGAGCAGGGAAAGGTTAATATCTGCAGGCTCGCACTGCTTCAGAACCACAATGTACACCTGCCCTTTCTTTACTACCGTAATTTTTGAAAATGCTGCATGTCGAAGCAATCTTCTCATAGTTCTTTCTAAAGCCACCCTGTACTCTAAAGAAACTGGTTTGCTTTAATGTCCCTTCCGTAAGGCTCGATTCACATCTATGCATGTTGATTTTGAGCGTTTCTGCAGTGCTTGCCGCGTTTTTGAACATGTATTTTTGCCGCGTTTTGTGTACAGTTTTTTTTTTTACTGTATACAGTGTAAAAAAAAAAAAAAGAAAGAAAAAAAAACGCGAAGCGCGGCAAAAACGTGGTAAAAACGCTGTAAAAACACAGTACTTGCATTTTGGATGCGGGTCCATTGAATTCTATCACATGCAAAATGCTGCATTTTGCATGAAAAAAAGTCCCCGACCCTTTCCAAAAACGCTGAGGAACAAAAATGCATTGATGTGAACATGTTCCATATTAACCCATGTTAAAAAATTCCCATGCATTTCTGCAAAATGCATCAAGAAACACATTAGTGTGAATAGAGCCTTAGAGTCAGGGGAGTGATTGAAATTTTAGCCTAGGAAGTAAATAGCCTTTTCGTGGAAAAAGTCCCCGACCCTTTCCAAAAACGCTGAGGAACAAAAATGCATTGATGTGAACATGTTCCATATTAACCCATGTTAAAAAATTCCCATGCATTTCTGCAAAATGCATCAAGAAACACATTAGTGTGAATAGAGCCTTAGGCTCGATTCACACCTATGCATGTTGCTTTTGAGCGTTTTTGGAGGTTTTTTTTTCATGCTTGCCGCGTTTTTTAACATGCGTTTTTGACGCGTTTTGCGGCGTTTTTGACGCATTTTTGCCGCGTTTTGCGGTTTTCATTATGCGTTTTATAAAGAACCAATTGGAAAACATCACTGCTTATATCACAGAATGTCAGCTGACATTAGTACTTCCTGCTTCCTCCCTAGTCTTGCTGTCTTTTGGTGCTTAGATTATCCTGGCTTCAATGTCCTTTTTTCTAGCAGTAGCCACAGCTACTGCTGCAGTTTTGCTTGAAGAGGAAGCTGAAGAAGAAGAACAAAGGAGAAAATGAAGATTTTGGGTGCATCCAGTGATTGCCAATAGGGAGCAGAGAGGGCAATTCTGGATAATTTACAACGACCTCCGAGCCCATGAAGACAAGTTTATGGATTACACACGGATGTCTATTAAAAGGTGAGTTCTTGATTTAGTACCATTAGCTAGCCCTACTCTGGTTTAAAGTTAGGTTAGGTTTCAAAGTCGGGTTAGGGTTAGGATTTAAAGTATATTTAGGGTTAGGATTTAAAGTAGGGTTAGGGTTAGGATTTAAAGTATATTTAGGGTTAGGATTTAAAGTAGGGTTAGGGTTAGGAGTTAAAGTAGGGTTAGGGTTAGGATTTAAAGTATATTTAGGGTTAGGATTTAAAGTAGGGTTAGGGTTAGGATTTAAAGTAGGGTTAGGGTTAGGAGTTAAAGTCGGGTTAGGGTTAGGAGTTAAAGTCGGGTTAGGGTTAGGAGTTAAAGTATATTTAGGGTTAGGATTTAAAGTAGGGTTAGGGTTAGGATTTAAAGTAGGGTTAGGGTTAGGAGTTAAAGTCGGGTTAGGGTTAGGAGTTAAAGTCGGGTTAGGGTTAGGATTTAAAGTATATTTAGGGTTAGGATTTAAAGTAGGGTTAGGGTTAGGATTTAAAGTATATTTAGGGTTAGGATTTAAAGTAGGGTTAGGGTTAGGAGTTAAAGTAGGGTTAGGAGTTAAAGTATATTTAGGGTTAGGATTTAAAGTAGGGTTAGGGTTAGGATTTAAAGTAGGGTTAGGGTTAGGATTAAAAGTATATTTAGGGTTAGGATTTAAAGTAGGGTTAGGAGTTAAAGTAGGGTTAGGGTTAGGAGTTAAAGTATATTTAGGGTTAGGATTTAAAGTAGGGTTAGGGTTAGTATTGAATTAGTTCAGGGGCAGTTGGAAAAACTGTCCAACTGCCTCTGAATGCACGTTTAACAGCGCCTCATGGGCATGAGGCCTCATCTTCTGCAAGAAAATAGGCTGGGACTACCAGCCAATACACCACTCCCTGGAACGATTGTGCCTGCAATGCCGTATGTGTTTGTGGCTGATGAAGCTTTTGCGCTAGGGGAACACCTTCTCAGACCCTATTCAAGCCACTCTTTGAGCCAAGAAAAAAGAGTGTTCAATTACAGACTCACTCGGGCCAGGAGAGTTGTTAAATGTGCTTTTGGCATACTGGCCAACAAATGGCGTTTGTTGCACACACCAATATATCTAAAGATGCAACACGCTATACAGGCAGTGAAAGCTATTTGTGCTCTCCATAATTTTATTGGAGAGCATGACGGTTTCCAATTAGAGGACACCCTTGCCAATCAGGCCATGACAAGAGCTGAAATGAGATCCACTCGGGGCAGCAGGAGTGGTGTTCCTTTACGTGAAACTTTCTGTTCATATTTCATGTCTCCAGAAGGTCAGCTGCCATGGCAGCTAGATGCAATAGCCTAGATAGACCAAATTTTACAGATCTTCTAAACTAATTGTGAATGTGTGTTTTTTTTAAGCTTATGTTTGTCAAATTTTGCAACCTATGCTGTACTTTGTTTATGCATTGAAAAATGTGTATCTGACATTAAGATACTATTAAAAACAAATATCCTAATTTGTCAATTTTTTTGTGTAATAATTTTTTTAAATGAACATTAGGCCTCATGCCCATGAGGCGCTGTTAAACGTGCATTCAGAGGCAGTTGGACAGTTTTTCCAACTGCCCCTGAACTAATTCAATATTATCCTATGTGTCCATGTACACAATTTTTTTCTTGCCTTTTGGCCAGCTTTAAAACACCTGTCTATGTTAGTCTATGGCTTTATGCCTACCTAGGCATTTTTGAGATGCAAATGGCATAGGCGTTTTTAAGGTGTAAAAAAAACCCGGACCATAAACGTTCAAACATACAAAAACGCTCACAAACGCTCACAAACGCCCACAAACGCTCACAAACGCTTTGAAACGCATACAAACGCTTTGAAACGCCCACAAACGCATAAAACGTTCAAAACGTTCACAAACGCCTAGAAACGCCCACAAACGCTCATAAACGTTTTAAAACGCTCACAAACGCTTTGAAACGCCCACAAACGCATAAAACGCTCAAAACGTTCACAAACGCCTAGAAACGCTCACAAACGCGCATAAACGTTTTAAAACGCTCACAAACGCTTTGAAACGCCCACAAACGCATAAAACGCTCAAAACGTTCACGGACGCCTAGAAACGCTCACAAACGCTCATAAATGGTTTAAAACGCTCACAAACGCTTTGAAACGCCCACAAACGCATAAAACGCTCAAAACGTTCACGGACGCCTAGAAACGCTCACAAACGCTCACAAACGTTTTGAAACACCCACAAACGCTTAAAACGCTAAAATCGTTCACAAACGCTTATAACGCTCAAAATGTTCACAAACGCTTAAAACGCTCACAAACTCTCATAAACGCTTACAAACGCTTTGAAACGCCCACAAACGCTTAAAACGCTAAAATCGTTCACAAACGCTTTTAACACTCAAAACGTTCACAAACGCCATGCTCACATGTTCACAAAAAACCATGCTAAGCTACTGGCATTTTCATAATGTTATTTTAACATCCTGTGTGCATGAGGCCTTGAAAGAACCCTATTTTTTAGACCAGAAAACACACAAATATGATGCTAAACTGCAGCAGAGAATGAAATTTTACGACCCCAATTTGAGGCCCTATAACTCGGGGCCACTTGGTTCGAGGAACCACAAATATGGTTTTCTAACACAGTGGAACTAACACTACAACATATCCAAATTTGGGGTTCCTAGCCCCAAGTGACCCTGAGATATGGGGCCCCAAAGTCAGGTCGGAAAATGTCATTCTCTGCTGCAGAAGTGCTTGACATTTTGCAATCCGACTTTGTGGACCAATATCTCGGGTCCCCAAAGTTGAGTTGCTAAATTCCATTCTGTACTCTACAGACGCTTCTAGACGCAAACGCGGTAAAACGCTAAGCCCTCATGCACACAGGCTGTTAAAAAAACGTTATGAAAACGCCAGTATCTTTGCAGTGACTTTTTTTAACTTTTTTCAGCTTTTTTCAGCGTTTTTGCAATAGCGTTTTTAGCGTTTTTTAGCGTTTTTGAGCGTTTTTCAGCTTTTTTCAGCGTTAGAGCGTTTTTACAGCTGAAAAACGTCTTTCAGAACCCACTGGTCCTGGGTTTTTTTTACAGCTTAAAAACGCCTATGCCACTTGCAGCTCAAAAATGCCTAGGTGGGCATGAAGCCATAGACTAACATAGACGGGCCTTTTTAAGCTGCAAAAAAAGCTCAAAAAAGCAGCTGTAAAAACGTCCGTGTGCATGAGGACTTATATTTTATTACATTCTCAGTTAATTTATTTGCTATTCTTTTCTATTTTTATTTTTTAGAAATTAGGCAGAGTTTAATGAAATTGAGAATAAGACAAAAAAATTCTGAATAATTCCAAACAAATTTGGAAGAATTGGACCAATTTGATGGAAATTTAACCCAATTTGATGGAAATTTAACCCAATTTGAGGGAAATTTTACCCAACTTTATGGAAATTTAACCCAATTTTATGGAAATTTAACCCAATTTGATGGAAATTTTACCCAATTTGAGGGAAATTTAACCCAATTTGAGGGAAATTTTACCCAATTTGAGGGAAATTTAACCCAATTTGATGGAAATTTTACCCAATTTGAGGGAAATTTTACCCAATTTTATGGAAATTTAACCCAATTTGAGGGAAATTTGACCCAATTTTATGGAAATTTAACCCAATTTGAGGGAAATTTTACCCAATTTTATGGAAATTTAACCCAATTTTATGGAAATTTAACCCAATTTGAGGGAAATTTTACCCAATTTTATGGAAATTTAACCCAATTTGAGGGAAATTTTACCCAATTTTATGGAAATTTAACCCAATTTGAGGGAAATTTAACCCAATTTGAGGGAAATTTTACCCAATTTTATGGAAATTTGACCCAATTTTATGGAAATTTAACCCAATTTTATGGAAATTTAGCCCAATTTGATGGAAATTTTACCCAATTTGAGGGAAATTTTACCCAATTTTATGGAAATTTAACCCAATTTGAGGGAAATTTTACCCAATTTTATGGAAATTTAACCCAATTTGAGGGAAATTTTACCCAATTTGAGGGAAATTTAACCCAATTTGAGGGAAATTTTACCCAATTTTATGGAAATTTAACCCAAATTTATGGAAATTTGACCCAATTTTATGGAAATTTTACCCAATTTGAGGGAAATTTTACCCAATTTTAGGGAAATTTTACCCAATTTTATGGAAATTTAACCCAATTTGAGGAAAATTTAACCCAATTTGAGGAAAATTTGACCCAATTTGAGGGAAATTTGACCCAATTTGAGGGAAATTGGCACAATTTTAGGGATATTGGACAAAATCTAAAGCAGAACTCCACTAACTCCATCCTAAAAAATGTAGCTAATTTAAATACACGTATTTAGGTAACTAAATAGTTTAAAAAACCTAAACTGTCAAAAATGTTAAAATGTTTGGATCATGCACATGAACACATACATAATTACAGTGGATCTAATAGTCTACAGACCCCTGGTAAAATGTCAGGTTTATGTGATTTTTAAAAATGAAACAAACATATATAATTGATGAACTTGTGCCATCTTTAATTAATGCAGAAGTTTGTTTGGGGTTAGTCAGAGGCACATGATGGCAGGTGTGGACTGACTCCTTAACATGATTTTGAATGTGATAGCTTAATTCTGAACACAGCTGCATCCCCAGTTAGAAGAGGATGTGTACACTTATAAAACAACATTATTTGAGTTTCTTATATTGACTACCCAATAAAAGATTTTAGTAAGTTTTCTGTTGTTTGTATAGTTTATAGGTCACATTAAGGTTTAAAAAGTTCTAGCAATGATTTCTCTTTGTCTAATTTTTCTACATCACTGAAAACTCAAAGTTTAACAAGTGTGTGTAAACTTTTTCTATATTACTTACATTTGAGGTCTGCTTGTTTCTTGGAGAAAAGATCCCATTGTGGGTACAGCTCCTTGGCAATTTCAAGCCACCCCTGGTCCCGTTTTCTACGATCCTTGTGTTGGGGATCAGAAGGAGTATATAGATATGTTCTTGGCCTCACCAGGCTGATAAGATGTTCAGTTCTCACCATTTTTGCTATAGTCCAAACTGGGATTTGCTGGTTCTCAAGGCATCCTGGGTAGTTTATTTTTAAAGGGCAGGTGTTTGATCACATGGTGATTCAAAAAAAGCAAAATGCAAAACGCATCAAAAACGCATCAAAAACGCATCTAAAATTATGGACTTGCGTTTTTCTTGCATGCCCATTGAATTCTATTACATGCAAAATGCTGCATTTTGCATGAAAAAAAGTCCCTGACCCTTTCCAAAAATGCAGAGGTACAAAAAGGCATTGATGTGAACATGTTCCATAAGATCCCATGTTTAAAAATTCCCATGCATTTCTGCAAAATGCAAAATGCATCAAAAAACGCTCTAGTGTGAATGGAGCCTAAGAGTCAGGGGAGTGATTGAAATTTTAGCCTAGGAAGTAAATAGCCTTTTCATGGAAAGGGTAGCTTCCTGTGGGCAAAGGTAAGTGCATTACTAAATGTGTGCTGCATGTTAGTAATGATTATGGGGAAGGGTGGGTGTTGTCTTAGGCTCCATTCACACTAGCGCGTTTTTTGATGCATTTTGCATTTTGCAGAAATGCACGGGAATTTTTTAACATGGGTTCCTATAGAACATGTTCACATCAATGCCTTTTTGTTTCTCTGCATTTTTGGAAAGGGTCAGGGACTTTTTTTCATGCAAAATGCAGCGTTTTGCATGTAATAGAATTCAATGGACAAGCATCAAAAACGCAAGTGCACCGTTTTTGCAGCGTTTTTGATGCGTTTTTGGTGCGTTTTTGATGCGTTTTTGCCGTTTTGTTTTTTTTTATAATTTTTATTTTTTTTTTATTTTTTTTTTTATTTATTTTTTTTAAGACTGTAAAAAAAAACAGTAAAAAAAAAAAAGCACGCAAAACGCAAATCGCGGCAAAATCGCGGCAAAATCGCGGTAAAATCGCGGCAAAAACGCTGCTCAAAAACGTGGCAAGCATGAAAAAAAACCCTCCAAAAACGCTCAAAAGCAACATGCATAGGTGTGAATCGAGCCTTAGAGACCATGATTTATTGTAATACACCTTATTATATTTTACAGTATATGTACAGTATCTCTCAAAAGTGAGTGCACCTCTCACATTTTTGTAAATATTTTATTATATATCTTTTCATGTGACAACACTGAAGAAATTACACTTTGCTACAATGTAAAGTAGTGAGTGTACAGCTTGTATAACAGTGTAAATTTGCTGTCCCCTCAAAATAACTCAACACACAGCCATTAATGTCTAAAGCGCTGGCAACAAAGGTGAGTACAAAAGTGGGTACACCCCTAAGTGAAAATGTCCAAATTGGGTCCAATTGGCCATTCCACCCCCCCCTGTGTCATGTGACTCGTTAGTGTTACAAGGTCTCAAGTGTGAATGGGGAGCAGGTGTGTTAAATTTGGTGTTATCACTCTCACTCTCTCATACTGGTCACTGGAAGTTCAACATGGCACCTAATGGCAAAGAACTTTCTAAAGATCTGAAAAAAAGAATTGTTGCTCTACATAAAGATGGCCTAGGCCAGGGATCTCCAAACTACGGCCCTCCAGCTGTTGTGGAACTACACATCCCATGAGGCATTGTAAAACTCTGACATTCACGGACATGACTAGGCATGATGGGAAATGTAGTTCCTGAACAACTGGAGGGCCACAGTTTGAAGACCCCTGGCCTAGGCTATAAGAAGATTGCCAAGACCCTGAAACTGAGCTGCAACAAGGTGGCCATATATATATATACTGTATAGTTACATACGGGGATTATAAGCGATGAATAGTAACTGAGGAAGTACATAATAAGTTACATAAGTTGAAGAATCTTACATAAGTTACATAAGTTGAAGAATCTTACATAAGTTACATAAGTTGATATAGACTCAGCTAAACTAACCACTTCGATATCGGGCACTTTTACCCCCTTCCAATGCCAATTTTCAGCTTTCAGTGCTGTCACATTTTGAATGACAATTGCACAGTCATGTAACACTGTACCCATATGAAGTTTTTATCATTTGTTTCACATATATAGTGCTTTTTTTAGTGGTATTTAATCACCGCTTTTTTTTATTTTTTGCAAAATAAATTAAAAAAGGCAGAAAATGTTGAAAAAAGAAAAAAAAAACATTTTGCAAATAAATAATCTTTCTTCATAAATTTAGGCCAAAATGTATACTGCTACATTTCTTTGGTGAAATTAACCCAAATTAGTGTATATTATTTAGTCTGTATGAAAGTTATAGAGTCCACAAACTATGATATACTGTATATATATCTGAAAATCGATCAGTCCTGACAATACAAATAACCCCCAAATGACCCCTTTTCGTAGTCTTAAGAGGCATGGCGAGTTTTTTGAAGTTGTAATTGTTTTCGCAATTTTTGGGAAAATTAAGGAATTAAACTTTTTTTTTTTTTTTTTTCACAATTTAAAAAAAATGTTTACATACTGTCACCAGTGCAGTGTAGTGTCATTATATAACTGGTGAGGTGGTTTTTTAAAAAAAATTTGATTAACTTTTTTTTCTTTTCATTGTGTACAACTGCCATGTGATCTGCTGTGATTGGCCACAGTGATCACATGGTACCGGCAGCGGGCTGGTAGAGTGATCTGTGATATATTGAGCCAGGGTGTGGCCTGTGGGGCGCGCACGAGGCACGATCCTTGGAGAATTTTACCTTAGGTCGGGTGGGGAGAGGTTAAAAACTATGCCAGCATAACAAGTAATCCTTATCATTCAGCTTCCTCTAATCTGTTGCCATCTGCGTATCACATACTGTATGTGCGGTGGAAAAAGGGTGGGCTTTAATACTGCACAGTAAAAAGTGTACTAAAGCGCTGATATGAACTAGTAAATAAATAAATAAGTAAATACCGTATTTATCGGCGTATAACACGCACAGGCGTATAACACGCACATTCATTTTAAGAGGGAAGTTTCAGGAAAAAAAACTTAAACTTTTAATAAGGAACTTTGAAGCAAAATAAGGGTCAGTGCCCTTCTGCAGCCTCACCATTGCTATCAATGCAGCCTGATCAATGCCCATCTGCAGCCTCACAAGTGCCATCAATGCAGCCTCATTAGTCCACATCAATGCAGCAGCCTCACTATTGCCATCAATGCAGCAGCCTCACCACTGCCATCAATGCAGCAGCCTCACCACTGCCATCAATGCAGCCTGATCGATGCCCATCTGCAGCCTAGAGGGGACAGGGAGGGGGGCGGGACAAGCGCCGACAGATTACATACAGTGAGAATCTCCTATGATGGACAGAACAGTGGTCCAATGGCGGCCCAGGAGAAGGGACTTTCTATTACAGAGGCCGCCAAGTAAAAAGAAGATTCTCACTGTATTTAATCTGACGAAACTCATCCCGCCCCCCTCCCTGTCCCCTCAGAGGCAGCTAAAATTGAAGTATTGGCGTATAACACAGTAACTGACAAATACTAGAAGATGACCAAATAATATAGCTGCAATTATTGTGTATGTGAACTGATATCACACAAAAAGTGTTGTACACATTCGGAATGTATAATGCGCTAATATTAACCTCCCAATATAACACGGTGTAATCTCCTAATGGTTAATCAGTGAATCATGTGCAAAATAATCAAATGGAGCCTATTATAAATAACATAACATCCTTCACCATAACAAAATCATATAACTAAATATCAATGCGATAATAAATTATTGAACATATTAATATATCTCATCTTTCTTTAATACTGCACATATGCATCCCGGGTGGCCAATGTTTCTGTGCTGAGAACATGCTCACTGTGCACTCCCAGCACAGAGACTGAGCTAACAAAAACATTTCTCAGTCCCCATTAACAATCGGTAGATAACAAGACTGACTCCTGATTCTGTGACCTCTGTGACAGCCAATCACAACGGGGACATGATCGCCAATCCTTCCCACCCCTAGGGGTAAAGAACCTTTTTAAATGCACACCAGGGTGGAGGGAAAGGAGTAAAAGTGATATTAAAAGTTCCTTTTTTGTGGTGTAGTGGGTAGCACTTTCGCCTAGCAGTAAGAAGGGTCGCTGGTTCGAATCCCGACCACGACACTACCTGCCTGGAGTTTGCATGTTCTCCCTGTGTCTGTGTGGGTTTCCCCCGGGTACTCCGGTTTCCTCCCACACTCCAAAGACATGCTGGTAGGTTTATTGGATCCTGTCTAAATTGGCCCTAGTATGTATGAATGTGAGTTAGGGACCTTAGATTGTAAGCTCCTTGAGGGTGTAGGGACTGATGTGAATGTATAATGTATATGTAAAGCGCTGTGTAAATTGACAGCACTATATAAGTACCTGAAATAAATAAAAATAAGTAACAAACATGTTATAATGACCTGCTCTGTGCAATGGTTTTGCAAAGAGCAGCCCCGATCCCCCTCTTCTTGGGCCCCCTGTCGGCGGTCCTGGTCTTTCCCTCCTGACTAGTGCCCCCTTAGCAAGCAGCTTGCTATGGGGGCACCCGAGCAGGCTTGATCCTGAGCCCCTACACCATGTATCTATTCACACACGGAGCGTGGCTTGGCCCCACCCCAGCTCTCCACTGCTAGCTCTACTGCTGCTGTTTCAGCCAATGAGGAGGGAGAGACCTAGGAGAGCCAAGGCTCATCGCTGGATCAAGATGGGGCTCAGATAAATTTTAGGGGCTGTGGGCGCTGCTGTATACAGAAGGTTTTTAACCTTCATGCATGAAAGTAAAAAATGAGCCTTTAAAACCACTTTAACATTGAACACAATACATTTTCCATTTGTGCATTTTTTTAGCATTGGCTTTTTTGCAGCTCTTTGACTTTGTAGTAGCTATATAATGGCTAGCATCTATTGGTGACAGCAAGTTCCACTCTGATTGAGAAATGGGGATTATCGGGGCCGTTGAATGCAGTGGCCCCTCTGTGCAAGATCATAAGCAGGACCCCCTTGCCCACAACAAAGAACAGCCATGAGGCACTTCAACCATCACATGCACAAATGATATGTGTGGTCAGTTTGGGCCAACAATGAGAGGGTCTTAAGGGGGTATTGTTTAACCACTTATGGACCGCTCGCCATCATTATACGTCAGCTGTTTGACGCTACAAATCATTGTTATGGCAGCAGATAGCTGCCATAACCCCGTATCCTTTTAAACAGCGGGAGGCCTGCTTTCAGATAAAAGTGGTCTCTGCAGCGGACTCCCGCCATTTCCTGGTGGTCTCCGCTGCTTAACCAGAGCCGTCAGTAGCGACGTAGATGATCCGTTCTTTTCCTCTGAGAGACATGGAGTCGAGTGAGGAAAAGATGGCCCCGATTCGGCTCCATACCACTGGATGTCGGAAGCGACATCAAACGTCACTTCCGCCCAATGGTCTTAAAGGGGAAAAAAATGTATTGACAGAAAAACATTTTTTTTTTTTTTAATTGCTTTTAAGTGTAAACATGAGATCTGAGGTCTTTCTGACTCCAAATCTCACATTAAAGAGGTCCGTTCATGCTTTTTTCCTATTACAAAGGATGTTTACATTCCTTGTAATAGGAAAAAAGTGACCCACATTTTTTTTTTAAATGGACAGTGTAAAAATAAAAATAAAAAGTAAAATAAAGAAGAAAAAAAAAAATTCAAAACGCCCCGTCCTGCTGAGCTCGCGCGCAGAAGCGAACACATACGTAAGTCACACCCGCATATGTAAACGGTGTTCAAACTGTATCGCCATGAACGTTATGCCCCGTACACACGGTCGGACTTTGTTCGGACATTCCGACAACAAAATCCTAGGATTTTTTCCGACGGATGTTGGCTCAAACTTGTCTTGCATACACACGGTCACACAAAGTTGTCGGAAAATCTGATCGTTCTAAACGCGGTGACGTAAAACACGTACGTCGGGACTATAAACGGGGCAGTGGCCAATAGCTTTCATCTCTTTATTTATTCTGAGCATGCGTGGCACTTTGTCCGTCGGATTTATGTACACGCGATCGTAATTTCCGACAACGGATTTTGTTGTCGGAAAATTTTACAGCCTGCTCTCAAACTTTGTGTGTCGGAAAATCCGATGGAAAATGTGTGATGGAGCCTACACACGGTCGGAATTTCCGACAACAAGGTCCTATCACACATTTTCCGTCAGAAAATCCGACCGTGTGTACGGGGAATTAGAGTGAGATAATTCTAGCAAAAGACCTCCTCTGTAACTCAAAACTGGTAACCTGTAAAAAAAAATGTAAACGTCACCTATAAAGATTTTTTATGCCGCGTACACACGAGCGGACTTTACGGCGGACTTTGCCCGGCGGACTTTTCGACGTACTTTACGACGGACTTTCTGAATGAATGGACTTGCCTACACACAATCCACCAAAGTCCGTCGAATTCGTACGTGATGACGTACGACCGGACTAAAACAAGGAAGTTCATAGCCAGTAGCCAATAGCTGCCCTAGCGTGGCTTTTTGTCCCTCAAACTAGCATACAGATGGCGGACTTTTCGACCGGACTCGATTTCGATGGATTAATTTAAAACATGTTTCAAATCTAAGTCCGTCCAACTTTTGAGCAAACAAAGTCCGCTGGAGCCCACACACGATCGAATTGTCCGCCGAAATCCAGTCCGCCGGGCAAAGTCTGCCGTAAAGTCCGCTCGTGTGTACGCGGCATTAGGGTCAAAGTTTGACGCAATTCCATGAGCGGGCGCAATTTTGAAGCATTACTTGTTGGGTATCAATTTACTCAGTGTAACATTATCTTTCACAATATATTTTATTTTAAAAGTGTATTTTTTTCAAAAAAATTGCGTTTGTAAGACCGCTGCGCAAATACGGTGTAACATAAAGTATTGCAAATGACCGCCATTTTATTCTCTAGGGTGTCTGAAAAAAATATATAATGTTTGAGGGTTCTAAGTCATTTTCTAGCAAAAAAACAAGTTTGAAAAATAGGCCTGGTGCTTAAGTGATTAAATAAAACCTGAGACTAACAGACAAATACAAAACTAAGCACAATCACTACAAAAAAAAGAATCTCTTCTATTAAAGTTTTTCAGCCTACCCTTTAGTGACACTAAAGCTAATGCTTTTGAAAAGACTTGCTTCTTGGTGTGTATGTCTGGAAGAAATACAAAGACTGACATTGTCGACCTACTTCTGCTAGTTAGCTGGCTGTCCATGACTTTGAGACACTGACCCAGAATGAGCACACAGGTCAGAAGGGTCAGAGTGAAAAAATACTTAAAGCAAAAACGTTGCTTTCTCGAATAAATTTGACTAAGTTTAGCTGAGCTAAGGGCAGATGGATTCCAGGAAGCAAATGTTACATGCATCATCTGCCCTTTCTCTACATGGCTGTGGCCAGAAATGGTAGGGGGTGTTTTTTTAAGTAATTTATCAGCATGGAGCCGTGCATGGATGGGTGAGTTTGCTTTGAACATTAAAAATGAATTAAATAGCATTTTCGGCTTGTAGTGCTCAGATACAGTGTAGTTACGCATGGATATTAATGTGTCCAAAGTGTGCATAGTGCAGCACTATGTGCAGCACAGAATGTATGTAAAATATATGGTTGGTCCTGCGCTTATGGCAATAAGTAAAGAAATGAACTGCTGCCCCTACTGGTACAACCACCTAGGTGGAATGTAAATACAAGTTTTAAATGCAGAGAGGTAGGTGTGGAGCTGTTCTAGGGTGCAATAATTGCATTACCCTGTGTAATAATCTGTGTGTCCCTATATTATACTCCCAATGTAATTTATGAAAATAAAAAACATCAAATAGCTAAACGTATTTAAAGCATCAAGTGCTTGGTGCATACACTGGTGTGTACAAGTGCTGACAACACACATATGCAAACATTGATGTATGTGCTGTGATCATATATAGTCCATTCTTCAAAGCACATAATTAAAGCTAAAGTGAGATGCTCTTCAAAACCGTGCCTTGGTGATCCTTATGTATAAAAGGAATTCATGCCAAAATATATATATATATATATATATACTGTGATTATATGTAGTCCATTAACCACTTGCCGACCAGCCAACGTCATTATACTTCGGCAGGTCGGCACGATCCCGCGAACCATCATAGCTATATGTCGGTCCCTTTAAGCGGGATAGCAGATGCGCATGCGCGCCCGCTGCACAGTGAGGGTGCCGATGCTCGTGACCGGCAGTCGCGATGACTGCCAGCCATGAGCTTTCGCGGGCATGAGAGGCAGAACAGGGACATCTGTGTGTAAACACACACATCCCAGTTCTGTGAGGGGAGGAGAGATTGTGAGATCCTACGAGCTGGGAACCACGATCTCTCATTTCCTATAGTCAGTCCCATCCAACTACAGTTAGAACACACACATAGGGAACACAGTTAACCTCTTGATCGCCCCCTAGTGTTAACCCCTTCCACTGATCGCAGTATAATTGTCAATCGACCCAAAAATGTGTCAAAAGTGTCCGATGTGTCCGCCATAATGTCACAGTTTCGATAAAAACAAAAATAATAATAAAAATGCCATAAATCTATCCCCTATTTTGTAGATGCTATAACTTTTGCGCAAACCAATCAATATAAAAAAACTAATTTCTTCCTCAGTTTAGGCCAATATGTAGTCTTCTACATATTTTTGGTAAAAAATTTTTTTTTTTTTTTTTAGTAATGGCGGCAATTTGCAATTTTTATCATGACTGCGAGATTGCGGCGGACAGATCGGACACTTTTGACACTATTTTGGAACCATTGACATTTACAGTAATCAGGGCTATAAAAATGCACTGATTACTGATTAAAAATGTCACTGGCAGGGAAGGTGTTAAACACTAGGGAGACGATCAAGGGTTTAGGTGTTTTCCCTCAGCGTGTTCTAACTGTAGGGGGGATGGGCTCACTAGAACATGACAGAGATCACTGCTCCCAATCACTGAGAGAAGTAGAGCCCTGTCATGTTGCTAGGCAGAACAGGGAAATGCCTTGTTTACATAGGCATCTCCCCGTTCTGCCTCTCCATGCCACGATCGCGGGCCACCGGTGGACAACGAGTCCACAGGACCCGGGGGAACGCTCCCGTGTGCGCTCACTAGCCACCAGTGATGGAGTGACGTACGGGTACGTCGTTTTGCGCACCCGTGCCACTTTGCTGACGTATATCAGCATGAGTCGGCCGGCAAGTGGTTAACACAGCACAGAATGTACTGTTGTGAAAGAAACATGAAATAAATATGGAGGCTCTTCTTAAGCTGGCCATACATGGATCAAAATTTGACCAGTTCAGCAGTGACCGGCCAAATTTTTATCAATGTATGGGTAGGCTGGTTGTACACAAGTCCATGTATTGATCAACTTCTATACAACTGGCCTGTCATTTTTGTTTCCAATTGATCAGTGCTGTTGCCTATAGCCAGCAACACTGATTATTGTATTCTTACGGCAGGCAATGACCTGGCTGAATTCCGGGCAGTACCCCAGGATGAAACTATCTGAAGGTAGGAAGCTGTCTTCCTAACAAGGACACAGACAGAACTTTCCAAAGTCTATCCAAAGCAAAGAAATGCATTTTATCATAAATAAGTACTTTGCCAAAAATAAAAATCTTCAGATTACTATTAATAATGACATGACTATGGGGTGCTAAGGGAAATGTAACATTAACAGAGAGCAATTACAAATATCAAAATATAACAGTTATAAGGAGGAAAATTACAAAAACATCCCAACATAGACAGTTTAGGGTTCCAAGCATTATGGATGTCTTATATGGTATGACCAGCAGCACTGAGATGGGTTGCTGTGACAAACAAGCCAGAAACCCAAATCTGAGCCCCCATTCTAAGGAGTAAATAAAAACCCAAGCACAATACTCTAGCATAATATTACATATTTCCCCCTGTTAATTGAGTGAAAAATTAATTTAAAAGGATTAAAGTAGTCAATAACAGTTAAATATTAATTACTGTTGCTAAATTTATTTTCGGCTAATGTGTGGGAATGCTAAATACAGTCCCTATAATTACAATAAAGTTTATGCATGGAAACAGTTTTGCCCAATTACACGCCATGTGAGCTCATTGGAAACTTGTAAGTTCATCACATATACAAATTTGGCAACATTAATATGCATTGTAATCAGGTCAAAATAGTTTATTAGGAACAATGGAGTCTCTGAGGAGCATTGAACACTATATACCTAATTATGATATGTTTAAGTTGAAAAGCAAATTATTTTGTAGACTTAATATATGTTTGCCAATAAGGCTAATAGGGGATGATAAGCTCATTTGAGTGGGATTTATGGTATAATTGTTTAAAACCAGCAATATTTCCAAGGAATAGTTTGCAAACTTGGAACAGTCCCTGGAATTGAGTTAGCTGTCAGCTATGCAAATGCACATATATAAGAAATATAATATAATATATTAATAATATATATTATCTATCTATCATTTTATTTTAACACACCATAACATTATGGATGTAACATGTACAGGTGCATCTCAAAAAATGTGCATATTATCAAAAAGTTGATTTATTTCAGTATTTCAATTCAAAAACTGAAACTCATGTAGCACTGACCCCCGAAGGAGCTGCGGATTTAAATTGGGTTGTTGCCGTCACCCCTTAACTGTAGTTTCACCACATCAGGAACTTAGAGTCTATATTGGGCCTTGCGCCTACCAATGTATGCACCAGTCACTTAGTTCTTTTTCCAATGCTTTATTACAAGACAACTTGAAAAAGTAGCAGTAAAGAGGTTGAAGGGGAGTTGCAGATACCTTTTTGCAGCAGATCACTTACAGACTTTTCAGAATAAAGGACAAACACAGTTTTCTCTCTGTAAATCTTGTATGGCTGGGTAGATCTCTGCCACAGACCTAGCAACCTGCAAGATGTCTGGACAAGCCTCTCTCACAGGCTTAGCAGCCAGCATACGCCTGGATAAGTCTCTCTCACAAACGTAGCAGCCAGACAGTTAGTTACCTTGATTGAATTGTAGAGCAGCTTCTTCACAGTACCAGAACCTTTAAGCTGACCCGGCGGTACTGTGAGGGTAGGTTAGAGATAGGTGCGTCCTCCAAGTAAGTTACCAAGCCCTTCTGAGAGATCAGCCTTCATCCTGGCTCTCTCCAGCAAGGGTCCTCCCCTGGATCTCCTCAGCTTGGCTCGGCTTCTTCCTAGCAGGCAAGACAGCCTAAGGACCACCTCTGCGATAGTAGGCCCCAGACAGGCTTCTGGGCCTACTTGCACAGCTGCAGTGACGTAGCCTCCAGCCCGGAGGGCCACAAGGTTAGGACTCCCCTAAGCACATGGCATCTGTCCCATAAATACTTTCTCCCAGAATGCACAGTGTCAGGAACCTCCTACTGGGCTGTTTTTGAAAGAAAAATATTCATTAAAGTTTCACTAAGTTGTTATTCGCACACTGTCCCATGGTACCAGTGACACCTACTGGCAACAGTGGGAACTGCACAACCAAGTTAATTCCAGAACAGATCCAGTAAACTGTATACATTCAATCTGAGCTGTTTACAGCTCAGCCAAAAACTAAATTTACATGCGAGCGCCTGGTCAACAGGAGCAGCACGCTACACTCATATATTATATAGATGCATTACACACTGAGTGATATATTTCAAGCATTTCTTTCTTTTAATTTTGATGATTATGGCTTACAGCTAGTGAAAACCAGAAATTCAGTATCTCAGGAAATTAGAATATTGTGGAAAAGTTCAATATTGTAGACTCATGGTGTCATACTCTAATCAGCTAATTAACTCAAAACACCTGTAAAGGTTTCCTGAGTCTTTAAATGGTCTCTCAGTCTGGTTCAGTAGGTTACACAATCATGGGGAAGACTGCTCATTTGACAGTTGTCCAGAAGACAGGCATTGACACTCTCCACAAGGAGTGTAAGTCACAAAGGGTCATTGCTAAATAAGCTGGCTGTTCACAGAGTGCTGTATCCAAGCATATTAATGGAAAGTTGAGTGGAAGGAAAAAGGGTGGTAGAAAAAGGTACACAAGCAACAGGGATAACTGCAGCCTTGAGAGGGTTGTGAAGCAAAGGCCATTAAAGAATTTGGGAGAGAATCACAAGGAGTGGACTACGGCTGGTGTCAGTGCTTCAAGAGCTACCACACACAGATGTATCCAGGACATAGGCTACAAGTGTCGCATTCCTTGTGTCAAGCCACTCCTGAACCAGAGACAACGTCAGAAGTGTCTTACCTGGGCTAAGGAGCAAAAGGACTGGACTGTTGCTCAGTGGTCCAAAGCCCTCTTTTCGGATGAAAGTAAATTTTGCATTTCATTTGGTAATCAAAATCCCAGAGTCTGGAGGAAGAGTGGGGAGGCACAGAATCACAAGTTGCATGAGGTCCAGTGTGAAGTTTCCACAGTCAGTGATGATTTGGGGAGCCATGTAATTTGCTGGTGTTGGTCCACTGTATTTTATCAAGTCCAAAATCAGCGCAGCCCTCTACCCGGAAATTCTAGAGCACTTCATGCTTCCTTCTGCTGACCAGCTTTATGGAGATGCTGATTTCATTTTCCAGCAGGACTTGGCACCTGCCTTCACTGTAGTGTAGTAAAAATACCTGATTTACTGACCTTGGTATCGCTGTGCTTGATTGGCCAGCAAACTCACCTGACCTAAACCCATAGAGAATCTGTGGGTAATTGTCAAGAGGAAGATGAGAAACCAGACCCAACAATGCAGGCGAGCTGAAGGGCGCTATCAAAGCAACCTGGGCTTTCATAACACATCAGCAGTGCCACAAGCTGATCGCCTCCATGCCACGCCGGATTGATGCAGTAATTCATGCAAAAGGAGCTCCGACCAAGTATTGAGCGCATACTATACTGTACATAGACATTTTTTTCAGTAAGCCAATATTTCTGTATTAAAAATCCTTTTTTGTTTTATTGGTCGTATGTAATACTGTATTCTAATTTTCTGAGATACTGAATTTTGGGTTTTTACTAGCTGTAAGCCATAATCATCAAAATTAAAAGAAAGAAATGCTTGAATATATATCACTCTGTGTGTAATGAATTAATATAATATATGAGTTTCACTTTTTGAATTGAATTACTGAAATAAATTCACTTTTTGATGATATTAAAATTTTTTGAAATGCACCTGTAAAATGTTCAACTTAGCCTTTACACTACTCAACCCCTTTTACTCTCAGATCCCTACCCCATTAAATTTAATTATTCTGTAGTCCAAGATAAGAACTTGGAAGGCTCTTTAAGACAACACAGGGATGAATGAGAGGACGTGGATATATTAAACAGACCAAATGGGAGAAAATAAGAGATGTTTATTGTTAAGATAGGATTCACTTTAATTTCACTAGTCTCCTTCGGTCATCTGTCTCATTAGTCAGTTTCCTTCTTGCCAAAGCAATGCATGAATGTGCATGACACTAAAGCAACAGTGACATACACTATATTACCAACAGTATTGGGACACCTGCCTTTACGTGCACATGAACTTTAATGGCATCCCAGTCCGTGGGGTTCAATATTGAGTTGGCCCACTCTTTGCAGCTATAACAGCTTCAACTCTTCTGGGAAGGCTGTCCACAAGGTTTAGGAGTGTGTCTATGGGAATATTTGACCATTCTTCCAGAAGCGCATTTGTGAGGTCAGACACTGATGTGGACAAGAAGACCTAGCTCGCAGTCTCCATTCTAAGTCATCCCAAAGGTGTTCTATCGGGTTGAGGCAGGCCAGTCAAGTCCCTCCACCCCAAACTCGCTCATCCATGTCTTTTTGGACCTTGCTTTGTGCATTGGTCCAAATAATTTGGTGGAGGGGGGATTATGGTGTGGGGTTGTTTTTCACGGGTTTAGCTTGTCCCCTTAGTTCCGGTGAAGGGAAATCTTAAGGCGTCAGCATACCAAGACATTTTGGACAACTTCATGCTCCCAACATTGTGGGAACAGTTTGGGGATGGCCCCTTCCTGTTCCAACATGACTGCGCACCAGTGCACAAACAAGGTCCATAAAGACATGGATGAGCGAGTTTGGGGTGGAGGAACTTGACTGGCCTGCATAGAGTCCTGACCTCAACCCGATAAAGCACCTTTGGGATAATTTAGAGCGGAGACTGCGAGCCAGGCCTCCTTGTTCACATCAGTGCTTGACCTCACAAATGCGCTTTTGGAAAAATGGTCAAACGTTCCCATAGACACACTCCTAAACCTTGTGGACAGCCTATGCGATGGGATGCAATGCATAGTAGCCCATTATGCTTTACCTTTGCAGGGAAATAAAGAGGAAGTAAAACCCACCAGGGTTTACTTCTTCTTTAATTGTAGCATGCTGATAGAGCTCTTGACTTTTTTCTGATGCTCCTTTCAACTGCTGAAAAAAGACTTTCATTTATAGAGCTCAATAGCTCAAACTGAAGTTTACATTCACAGAAAGGAGTCAGTTGCAAGGCGGGCAGTATCTTCTGTGCCGTCTCATTAGATAACCCATAGTGCTCTGGGAATAATTTGTAATGTGTGAAATATAAACAAATGTTTGAAAACATTAAAAAATCAGTTAAAAACATATGAGCTTTTTAATGTTAAAAAATAAATGGATCCAAAACCATAGTTTGTTTTTAGGGGGTTCATACTTGACTGCCAATGCAATTTCAGAGCTTAAAGTGATTGTAAAGTCTTGTTTTTATTGTTAGTTAAAAATAACAAACATGTTCTACTTACCTGCTCTGTGCAGTGGTTTTGCACAGAGCAGCCTGGATCATCCTCTTCTCAGGTCCCTCTTCAGTGCTCCAGGCCCCTCCCACCTGTTGAGTGCCCCTATCAGTAATTTTTAGCAGGACTGCAACATTGCAGTGGACAAATTGGACACTAAGGGACACTTTTTGGGGACCAGTGATACCAATACAGTGATCAGTGCAAAAAAAATGCACTCTCACTGTATAAATGACACTGGCAGGGAAGTGGCTAACATTGGGGGCGATCAAAGGGTTAAGTGTGTTCTTAGGGAGCGCTTTCTAACTGTGTGGGGGATGGCTTAACTGGAGGAAGAGAGAGATCTGTATTCATGATTAGCAAGAAGACAAGATCTCTCTCTTCCTCTCTGACAGAACGGCAGTCTGCCTTGTTTATATAGGCAGACTGCCATTCTGCCTCTCCAGCGAACAATCGGTGGGTCTTGGCGGCCATTGCGGCTGCCAGACACACTGATTGGCTCCCGCTGTGCCCAATCACAGTGGCAGTGGATCGCCAGCGGCGTGCGTGCACGCCCCAGACCCCGAGACAGAAACGCACAGGTACGTTGTTTCGTGCAGCCCTGCCCCAGTAAATGTGTGTCGGGCGGTCAGGAAGCACTTAATGCAAGGAATGCATTAAAGTAAGATAAAACCTTTTGACTTTAGAAACACTTAGAAGCATCCAATTCACCACACCTACTTTTAGACCACACCCCCATGTGTAGCCACACTCACAAAATCATGCCCTCATTTTTAAAATGTCCTGAAACAAATCATCAAAGACCTTTGGAACAAGAGGTAGACATTCAAGGTATAAAGACAAAATGCCTTGGGTAGGATAATTAGGGGAGCATGGTGGCATGTGTAGAGAGCCACACTGATTGTGGCATTACCAAATTGCTGTAATAGCGGGAGAGGCTATGCTGCTATGGGTTGTGTATAGAGAAGTATACTTTAATGAACGTATCTGTGCCCATTGTTAGACTTTAAACGCAAAATAATGGACCTTCTGACGTGACCTCAACATACCTAGGTTGCAGCAACTTGTAGATATTACATGCTACGATTCATTTTACAGTTCAACCATAGCTCCCAACTGTCCCTGATTTTGAGGGATTGTCCCTGATTTGGAGCAATGTCCCTCTGTCCCTCTTTCCCCCTCATTTGTCCCTCATTTTAGTCTGATCTATATAGTTGTATATAATATGCACTTTTTATCTTTCAAAAAGTGTTTCCCAGTGCTAAATCTTTCATCCAATTTCTAAATTGCTGCATTTGTAAATTTTAAAAGCCAATATAAAGGAATAGTAGTGGTAAAAAAAAAGACCTTGTGGATTTATTTAACCTTTTTTTTGGTTAATTTTCTTTTAAGGGGGCGTGGCAGGAGGCGTGTCCTATGCCTACATACATTTGCTAGTAGGTGTCCCTCATTCCCATCTCAAAATGTTAGGAGGTATAGTTCAATGTTTATATATCACATTTCATCTAATCTTTATTGTAACAACTACAGTCAACCACACGTCCTAAATTGAAACTGCACATGTTGCTGCTCTATAACAATGTTATGTGAGATATTTAAACACTTCAGATTCTGGTCTGCTGAAGGAGAGAAAAACTAAATTCTCCTTATCTGTTTCCACCGCCATGCTGGTCTTCCTGTCCCTTCTTCCTGACTAGATGGCAAAGAATGACAGGAACTCAGGGGTCCTGAGTCAGGAGAAGGATAAGTATGTAAACATTCCCATCCATGAAGAGTAGGTAAGAAAACATAAGCTGCACTCCAAGCAGCTATTTAGATTAAAATAGAAATACACCAAAACTGGGTGACATTTCATTTGCCAAATCACTGTATATCATATAACTCATATTTTTATAAATTCATTTATTTGGGGGGTTTTTTCTTCCCCTGTTGCATCTAAGTATTGTTGATTTCCTGCTGCCTCTTTGCAGACACTTCCTGTTTACTTGAATATGCTCCATCTACTGTATGGCTGCATGCCATTTGTCCGGATAGGTTTCATTATGGTGGCAACAGTAGTTCATGTCTAGGTATTGTGTGATGAGTCGTCTGATGGGGTGACTACACAGGAGCACAGTCGGGAGATGAGAACAGAGTGTTGTCACCCTGTAACAGGTATGTATCTTTTAATGAAAAAAGCAGACTTAACAATAGTGAAAATGACTTTAGAATTTAAATGATCATATTAAATCGTATGAGATGTTATTGATTAGGTGCACATTTATTTTAAATGACAAAACCAAGGGGAGATATAAGGTTGACTTGAAATATAATAGGTTTTCTTGGAATTAATATAATTTATTCTGTAAAGAATGTGACTAAGTTTACTTCTGTGACCTGTGTCTTTATGGACAATTTCTCTCTTGGTATCTATCTATCTATCTATCTATCTATCTATCTATCTATCTATCTATCTATCTATCTATCTATCTATCTATCTATCTATCTATCTATTTGTTGGCATTTCCCTATAACCTTCTATCTTATATCTGTACCCCACCCCATGATGGCCCTCCTCTCATATGGATGTTAAATATTTAAAGAGCAACTGCAGTCTGCTCACATAATTTGTAATAAAAACAGCTTTGCCATTATGAAGCTTCCCTCCAACCATTTTGCATATTATTTTATCAATACTGTGACTCTGTACTTGCCAAATATGCTGCAGAAATTTCTTCCACTGAGTCTGGCTGCATCCATTTTAACTATGGGCAGCTGAAGCTGCTGCCTGTTCACTTCCTGGATTTACACAGAGGCACACCTCCAGCTCTGCAGCTCTCATTGGCCCTCTTATGACTCACACCCCCCTTCCTGGCAAACACTCATGAGAGTGAGAGAGAGAGCTGTGCATGATGTCATAAGCCTAGGCTTTTTACCAGACAAGAAACAGGAAATGGGCTGTATAAGGTATTTACTGGCAAAAAAAAATGTTTTACTATCCAAAGTTAAAACAACAAGGGCAGAAGATTTATGGACTGCATGTGGTGTGAACTGGCCCTAACACTGCTAAAAGGAATAGCTCGCCTAAAGGTGGCCATACATGGTGTAAACATGAGTTTGGACTGAATCATTCTTAGTAGTAATGCTACAGTATGAAAAAGCGTGCAGGAGACTAATATGTGATAAAGGAATGGAAGGATTTTTTTATGGTATGTACGTAATCTTATTCCCCTAATATTTTATGAAATACAAAAAAAAAAATGATTGACCTACAAGGTAGGCCTATAATATCTCATAGAGGCTCCTTCCTTGGCTGAAAAAAAAATCAGTATTTACTATAATAGAATCCTATGGACCCATGTCCTCTACCATCCATTCTATGCTAGAGATGCCTTATTCAATTGTAGTCTTAAAGAAATGACCGTATCTATGGATACTCTTTTACTTGGTTTGGACCATGAAGCTCTTTACTCTTCAATACCACATGAAAAGGGTCTGATGATTGTAAAAAAGTTTTTGAGCTTGGATGGGACTCAATGAGTTTAAACTTAATATATTTGTTGAGGAACTTCTGAAGTTCCTTCCCTAAAACAATGTGCTCCTCTTTACAAAACACACCTACCTCCAAGTTCAGGGAACAGCAATGGGGACTACTTGTGCCCCATTGTTTATAAATCTGTACCTGGGGGGTGGGAGTGGAACATTTTTAGTGATTAGGGTTTCTCCATGTCCCTGTGCCACATTTTGTCATGCCACATGTACTTAGATAATTTCCTTATATTTTGAACAGAGTCTGTGACCAACAACCTTTAACTTGAAATTTACATATACTATTCAAACTGAGTAATTGTCCTCTTTAGATTTCCACATTTGTAATAATGATGGTGGGATCGATACCACTCTGTGTATAAAGGAAACAGCATGAAACACAATTCTTGAGGCACCCAGCTGTCACCCAGCTTCATTCACTAGGGATTTTCAGTTAGAAAATATGTCAGAATTAAGATGAATTGTACCAAGTATGAATAATTTCAAAGTGAAGCTAGGAATTTAAGAATGAGACTCAAATGCAGGGGCTATAAAGACATATAAGGCATAACACAAGTATATTACCCTTATGAAGGAAAAGAAAAAAGTATTCCTGTCCAGGGTGACTGTGTTGGACTCATTTTACTATACCCACAGCAGCATTCTGATTTACATAAAATAATAAACAAGTTTTGGTATCCTGTAGGTAATGATACCAAACTGTCTCAGATACAAATTTAATAACATGCAGGAAGGCAAAAGATAAATTGATTTACAGTGCATTCTCGACAAAAGAAGAAAAATGTTGCAGGAAGCTGGGGATGTAGATTTGCCATTGTTGTCATATTTGCAGGTATTTTCATTCTGGAAGAATAATAATAATCATTAAGAATAAAATCCCATTGCATAAAGCAAATTAAATGTAACATTCTGTAATTGTAATACTAAGTTTGTGGTTTATCAACTTTAATGCCAATGGGGTGGCTATTATATAGGCAAAACTAAGTGAAGATTTTGCTTGCAGATTAGAATTCCTTTGTACGACGTTAAATCCTGATACCTTAGATTGGCTATAGCAGGGTATTTCTACCTACAACATCAAGGCAATACAAATCTCTTTAGCTTTACTGTCCTAAATTGGCTCCATCCAAACAATGGGGGGAATCTAGATAAACAATTACAACAACTTCAATGTCATCTGCAGTCTGGCCTGTGGTGCATTCCAGCCACATCCTCTTGCACAGCCCAGCCTGATGCTGATTTAAAATGACCCCCTTTTTGGGTGCCCAGTAGAGTCCCTCCTTACCCCTTTTTGGTGTGTTAACCACATCTTTTTAAGAAGTGAGATGCTCAACCTATATGGTCTTACCGCCAGCCTTGTGGATTGCTTGTTGTGGAAACCTCATATAACTGATGGGATACATGTATCACCATACCTGTACCTGGGTGAGATCCACCCTTTATTTCAGGACTCGTTTGCTTGGCACATCACAGCAACTTAGTTTCTTCTTTTATTACAGCACAATCCATGTGCTGTCTGGAAGTTAATTGGTCAGAAATCATATTTCTTGAATGGATGACAACAATCCAATTGGGTGGCTGTTGCTGTGCACAATTATCACCTACACACCTGCTGCTGTAAAATAAAGAACAAGTGGTTATTAGCCCCCTTCCCAAACTTCTTTTATTTATTTATTTATATATTTGTTTATTTTTTAACAATCTTCAATTCCCATGACATCCCATGTGGTCACTTCACTTCACTAGTCACTACGGTTCAAAACTCTTATAAAGAAGGATTCCATCCTAAGGTTTGGATGGATGTTTAACAAAGGTACGAATTCTGTCAATTTCCCTGGTGTCTGAGCCTTTTGGGTTTTTTTTTAACATCTAGACCCAGGAGGGGCATCTCTTCAAAAATGAAATTAATGCCTGTATTTGCATTGAGAGATAAATTTACAGTTGGATTCATTGAATATGAAACAAACACCTTTTGAAAAGGAGGTATTGGTAGTTAAAGAAATGGGTTGAAGGAGAGGGTGCTGAAGTAACATAAAATTTAAGCAGAGACCAAGGTCTTTTAAGCCTCACTGTAAAGCAGGATTAACTGATCATTTTTATTTGAAAATGTTTGCCATATGTAAACCAAGCTAATCCACCAAAGTTCTGATAAGTACAATATTCACATGGTAGAATAATTTATTCAGCAATTTTTGACCTAGCACAGTGGCACCTATACAAAAAGGGTTGCAGCCAATTATTAAACAACCATAGTATAGCTCTGTATCTGTCCCCTTCAACTGTGTCTTCCCCTTTCTTATTGGTCTTGGACAAAAATTCGAGAATGACGAAGATGATAATAAATCAATAAACTCCCCTTCCCAAATTTTTCTTTCACTGACAAAGGTGAGTGATAAAACAAATTCGCATTGCAGGGTTTCTTACTAAATACTGCAGACACCTCAGGAGATTTAACAATAGGAGTAGATACAATGTCATCTGTAACAACAGAGTTATTGGACAGAGAAGTATCAACCAGAGGAGATTGTATCATATTAGAAGCAGCAACATCTACAGTGACAGTAGTTGATACCCAAGGACCACAAAAAACTAACTTTGAAGACTGACCACAAGTCTGCAAACCTATAGTATTAGACCACACTCCAGCTATAAAAGATATAAAAAAAATTTGAGTGGAAACTGAAAGTACTTTAGGTCATCATGTTTTGCTGTCAGGAATATTTGCAGTGGCGGCAAGCAGAGACAGACAGAGCTGGAGCTACTTATTTCAGCAAACAACCTGGTTATGAATGACTAATATGACACTTTGATAGCTAATACACCAACACACTGGAGATTGTGACATCCTAATATCATTGTGTATGGGGGTGCTGAATGGTAACCAAGTATATTTTTCTATTTGTGACTGTTATTTAAAGCAGACAACACAGGAGTTCTGCATATAAAACCAGCACTGCACTGCTTTAGGTTACCCATTGCAACACCCACCCACATGTAGTTTTGATAAAGGCTAGGCACATAAACTAAACTGTTGATTTATAAAAAAAATTGCAAAGCCATTTGACCAGTGAAAGTTCATGTACCTTCTTTCTGAGCAAAAATGTAATTAAATATACAGTGGCTAAGTGGTTAGCAATACTGCCTAGCAGTAAAAGGGTCATTGGTTTGAATTCCAACCACGACACTACCTGGCTGAAGTTTGCATTTTCTCTCTGTGCCTGCGTGGGTTTCCTCCCACACTCCAAAGACATGCTGGTAGGTTAATTGACTCCTGTCCAAATTGATCCTAGTATGCACATGTATTAATGTGAGTTATGCCGCGTACACACGAGCAGACTTTTCGACCGGACTGGTCTGACGGACCAAGTCCAGCGGACAATTCGATCGTGTGTGGGCTTTATCGGACCTGCAGCGGACTTTTTTGGTCGCAAATCTGACGGACCTTAGATTTGGAACATGTTTCAAATCTTTCCGATGGACTCGAGTCCGGTCGAAAAGTCTGCTCGTCTGTATGTTAGTCCGACGTACAAAAAAGCGATGCTAGGGCAGCTATTGGCTACTGGCTATGAACTTCCTTATTTTAGTCCGGTCGTATGTCATCACCAGAGACCTTCAAATACCACTTTTTGCCCATTTTTCGGTGAAATGCCATATTTCGCTGATTTTCTGGAAAATGCCACATTTTGTGCCATATTTTGCCTTATTTGGGCCAAGAAAAAATAAAAATATTCTAATATTTTTCAAGTGGGACAGTAATATTTGTCAGAAATGTCTTCATATAGAAATATGAAGTTTTAATACCACCTTATAGAGTGTATTCCATGTGCTTGTCTGTGAGAGAGACACACAGACTGTCATTGGCAGACTTCCCAATTGTTTGTGTATTGGGAGGGAATGTGGATTGTGCCTGTCTGATTGTTAAATGTTAATGACCTCACATTGTTCTGTCTGCCTTAAGATAAACTTATTATGGGATGTATATGTGTATGTGGATTGGCTGCTAAGGGGGAGGGGGGATTTTCCCACAGTGTATATCTTTGTGTACACTGTATGTAAAAATCCATTAGCAGGGGGAGGACCGTAAGGAAATGCGTGTATACAATATATCAGCTCCCTTTCCCACGTCCTTAATACCAAGCTAAAGTGTATTACTGAAGTTATCGCTCGTGTTTTACATTTTCGTGTTTTCCTAATTCAATATGCCTAAAGTTGCTAGTTCAAACGCAACCCTTTTCAAGAAGTGGATTAATGGTGACAGCAATTTCGCTGTGGAAGGTGGGAAGATATTCTGCAAGTTGTGCATGAAATCGGTAAGTCTTTATTCAGTTTTCTTTGAAAACTCTTCTTATACCTATATCATTCTCATTTCTCTCACTTTTTCCATTTTTCGAGAGAATGTCATCTTTTTCTATTACTGCCACAAGCACTGTATATTTTGAAGTTATGGCCACTAACGTTCGTTTTATGGTACCCAACAGTTAGATCAGTTTTGGAACGGGGGCTCATAAGTGGATTAATGGTGACAGCAATTTCGCCGTGGAAGGTGGGAAGATATTCTGCAAGTTGTGCACGAAATCGGTCTTTATTCAGTTTTCTTTGAAAACTCTTCTTATACCTATATCATTCTCATTTCTCTCACTTTTTCCATTTTTCGAGAGAATGTCATCTTTTTCTATTACTGCCACAAGTACTGTATATTTTGAAGTTATGGCCACTAACGTTCGTTTTATGGTACCCAACAGCCTTGTACCCCAAGTAGCCTTTAAATGCTCCTCAAGTGTCAAAATTTTCTATAGTTGAAAACTGTTTTCTGTCCTCACCTTAGTCCCCGTTCCGAAACTGATCTATTCTGGCCTGTGTAGCAAACATACTTTTACTGGAGAATTTTTACCGGTACTGAATACAAAACTTTTTCTTGTATTTAATTTACAGTATGAGTTTAAGAAGAAGTGGCAATTCGACGTGCACAAGAAAAGCGAGCAGCACCTGGCAAGGGACAAAGCTCTGAGTACTGATCGGAAGCAGCAGCAGCTCCTTAGAGATGTGGTGTCATGGGAAATTTGGCCCGAGGTCCAGGAATTTTCCAGAGACGTCACCATGGCTTTCCTTAAAGAAAGCATTCCGTTACACAAACTGGAGAAAGGTCCCCTGCGCGACATTTTTGACAAGTACTGTAGCGTAAAATTGCCAAGTGTGAGCACCCTAAAACGAATGGTACCTCAATTGTGTGAAAAGGTAAGCAACGTTCAATGATAGTTTATGTTCAAATCACGCATAGGTACCTTTGGTTGAGCAACAATACCTTCTGCAAAAATTAAGATCAACGAGTAAAAATTTACAAACATGTTTACGTGTAGGTATGGAAAAAAAACAAATGTTCATGTTTTAAATGGTGCCAACTGTATAAGTGTATATATTTTTCTTTCTTAGAACTTGGAGAAAATTGGGACGCTGCAGACGTGCTGGCAATGAAATACGCGCCTGGAACCTCAGCCAACGTAGAGAGGACTTTTTAAAGAATTAAAGTACATACTCAGCGACCGTCGCCTCAATTTTTCTAATGAAGAGCATAGTCGCTCACATAAAATTAAACTATAATTAAAACTAAAATTGTTGGAAATACCTGTAAATAGTAATAAAGTAGTTAATATGATTCATGTTGCACGATCTAATATCCCTTTTACGATGGGAAGGGGGGTGGAAAGTTGAAAAATAAATGCCATATTTGGCCAAAATAAATGCCACATTTGACCACATTTTTAGTGCCACATTTAGTAAAAATAAATGCCACATTTTGAAGGTCTATGGTCATCACGTACAAATCCGTCGGACTTTGGTGTGATCGTGTGTAGGCAAGTCCGTTCGTTGGGAAGGTCCGTCAGAAGTCCACCGAAAGTCCGTCGGATAGACCGTCGGACCAGTCCGGTTGAAAACTCTGCCCGTGTGTACGCTGCATAAGGGACCTTAAATTGTAAGCTCCTTGAGGGCAGGGACTGATGTGAATCAATATATACAGTATCTCACAAAAAAGTGAGTACACCCTTCACATTTTTGTAAATATGTTATTATATCTTTTCATGTGACAACACTGAAGAAATGACACTTTGCTACAATGTAAAGTAGTGAGTGTACAGCTTGTATAACAGTGTAAATTTGCTGTCCCCTCAAAATAACTAAAAATAAGTGGTGTATGTGAGCACTCACAGGCTGACCCCCCCACCCCTTCAACCTCTGCAGCAATGCTGGCAGCACTCATACGTCTATTTCCCCAAAACACTTCTTTGGTCGAGCATGACGAGGCCTGTTCTGAGTGCAACCTGGCCTGGTAAACCACTGTATGGTCTTGGCCACCATGCTGCAGATCAGTTTCATCGTATTTGCAATCTTCTTATAGCCTAGGCCATCTTTATGTAGAGCAACAATTCATTTTTTCAGATCCTCAGAGAGTTTTTTGCCATGAGGTGCCATGTTGAACTTCCAGTGACCAGTATGAGAGAGTGAGAGCGATAACAACAAATTTAACACACTTGCTCCCTATTCACACCGGAGACCTTGTAACACTAACAAGTCACATGACATCGGGGAGGGAAAATGGCTAATTGGGCCCAATTTGGAAATTTTCACTTAGAGGTGTACTCACTTTTGTTGCCAGCGGTTTAGACATTAATGGCTGCGTGTTGAGTTATTTTGAGCTGACAGCAAATTTGCACTGTTATACAAGCTGTACACTTACTACGTTACATTGTAGCAAAGTGTTATTTCTTCAGTGTTGTCACATGAAAATGATAAAATATTTACAAAAATGTGAGGGGTGTACTCACTTTTGTGAGATACTGTATATATGTAAAGCGCTGCGAAAATTGACAGCTCTAAGTACGTGTAATAAATAATAATGTTATATCCTGTGCCGTTTAAAAGTAAGTAATTGTTTTCAAATAAAAAATACAGCATTTAGCCACAAGATGGTACTAATTATCGGAAATTCCTTTGATACGCTAGTGGCCAAATGCTTAATGTTTGCTGAGGCCTCAGTACGTTTGTCTTTGCCTTTTATTTTATGTTTAGGCTTGTCTTTGCAATCATTAGATCTTTTTTTTTAACATATTACTAATTAAAAGTCAGTTTTTATTATACTTCTATACTGTGCTTCCAGATCTCCTTTTCTTTTTTTTTTTTTCTTTTCTCTGCCTCTGATGTTCTTCTGTTCTCCTAGGTTTTGTGGCTCCTAGGGTGCCTGTAAAGAAATCGGGTGTCATGCACAGGCCAGATATCAGTTTACAAATACCAAACCAGCCACAAATTCATTTTACCTCAGTTCACTACTATATATTGCAGCAATAGTTTATTTTAAGTCAGACAAGACTCTAGGGCAAGATCTGCTTCAAATAAAATGTGTCTTAGAGACATAGGACATATGAAAAATTGTCTGTCATGGTCTCCTTGAGCAGTGACACTCATGAGTGACTCATTGTTTGAAAATAACTTTAAAGATTCTGCTCTCCCATGTTTTTTTCCACTATTTTAAATAGCTCTGTAATTATGCGTGTAAATTTTAGATTCTGTTTTCCTTTTTTAATTCCTTTCAAGTTTGAATTTCTAGGAGTTTCACCCTTTTTGTGGTTACAGATATGTAAGGTATGATAGGACACTGGGTGGATTTTGGAGATTTTGTACTATGAATTCATAGTTGCCAACATTGTCAAAAAATGTATAGGGACACTTTTTTGTCTGTAGGAGGAGTTGTATTATAATTAGGGGGCGGGTCATTCATTTTTAGGCGTGACATAGCGGGGGAGGGAAGAGTCCCTCCTTACATCAGGCGCCCCCAGTAGAGACCCTCCTTACATCAGGCATTCCCAGCAGAGTCCCTCCTTACATCAGTTTCCCCCAGTAAAGTCCCTGCTTACATCAGGTGCCCCCAGTAGATTCCTTCCTTACAACAGGTGCCCCCAATAGAGTCACTCCTTACATCAGGCATTCCCAGCAGAGTCCCTCCTTACATCAGGTGCCCCCAGTAGATTCCCTCCTTACATCAGGTGCCCCCAGTAGAGTCCCTGCTTACATCAGGCATTCCCAGCAGAGTTCCTCCTTACATCAGTTGCCCCCAGTAGTGTCCCTTCTTACATCAGGTACCCCCAGTAGAGACCCTCCTTACATCAGGCATTCTCAACAGAGTCCCTCCTTACATCAGGTGCCCCCAGTAGAGTCTCTCCTTACATCAGGCATTCCCAGCATAGTCCCTAATTACATATGTATCCTCCTTATGTATAGGGACCCGTTTTTGTTTATTGGAGGAGTTGTATTATAATTAGGGGCGGGTCATTCATTTGTAGGCGTGACATAGCAGGGGAAAAAAATTCCCTCCTTACATCAGGTGCCCCAGCAGAGTCTCTCCTTACATCAGGCATTCCAAGTAGAGTCCCTCCTTACATCAGGTGCCCCCCATAGAGTCCCTCCTTACATCAGGTGCCCACAGTAGAGTCCCTCCCTACATCAGGCATTCCCAGTAGAGTCCCTCCGTACATCAGGTGCCCCCAGTAGAGTCCCTCCTTACATCAGGTGCCCCAGTAGATTCCCTCCTTACATCAGGTGCCCTCAAAAGAGTCCCTCCTTACATCATGCATTCCCAGCAGAGTCCCTCCTTACATCAGGTGCTCCCAGTAGAGTCCCTCCTTACATCAGGTGCCCCCAGTAGAGTCCCTCCTTACATCAGGTGCCCCTAGTAGATTCCCTCCTTACATCAGGTGCCCCCAGGAAAGTCCCTCCTTACATCAGGCATTCCCAACAGAATCCCTCCTTACATCAGGTGCCCTGTAGAGTCCCTCCTTAAATCAGGTGCCCACAGTAGAGTCCCTCCTTACATCAGACATTCCCAGCAGAGTCCCTCCTTACATCAAGTGCCCCCCAGTAGAGTCCCTCCTTACATCAAGTGCCCCCAGTAGAGTCCCTCCTTACATCAGGTGCCCCCAGTGGATTCCCTCCTTACATCAGGTGCCCTCAGTAGAGTCCCTCCTTACATCATGCAATCCCAGCAGAGTCCTTCCTTACATTAGGTGCCCCCAGTAGAGTCCCTCCTTACATCAGGTGCCCCCAGTAGAGTCCCTCCTTACATCATGCATTCCCAGCAAAGTCCCCCCTTACATTAGGTGCCCCAAGCAGAGTCCCTCCTTACATCAGGCATTCCCAGCAGAGTCCCTTCTTACATCAGGTGCCCCCAGTTGAGTCCCTCCTTACATCAGGTACCCCTAGTAGAGTCCCTCCTTAAATCAGAAGCCCCCAGTAGAGTCCCTCCTTACATCAGGTGTCCCCAGTAGAATCCCTCCTTACATCAGGTGCCCTCAGCAGAGTCCCTTGGCTCTGCCTCTCATCGGATTATGCATGATTTGATCGCCATTACAGAAGACCAGCTCTTGTGGAAGCCGAGCCCCGAACAGGTCACAGACCAACAGCAGGCCACGGGCAGGGGGTTGGAGGCAGCTCCATTTCTATTGGCAGCCACCAGGGCTCTGCCCCTTGTTTCTTCCCCTTGGCAAGTCAGCCTCCAGCTTCCTGTAAAATGGCAGCCGAGATCATCACCAGTGCTGGCCCCTGACCTCTAGCTGAGGCTCTGGCCATTCTCCGGGAGGCGGGACAAAGGCCAATTTCCCGTGATTTTTTCCGGGACAGTGTAAAAACTGGACAAGGGTCTAAATCCTGTGAATGTCCCGGGAAAATCGGGACTGTTGGCATGTATGTGAATTTAGTGAACAATGGAAGCACATGTTTTCATACCCTTATATAAACTTACTGAGGTTGATTTACTAAAGGCAAATAGGCTGTTCATCTTGCACGGGAACTTACACTTTGCAGGGAAATTTGTACCAGAGCTGAAGTGATGGTTTGCTGACTTCCATTATCCACTGCAAGCAAAAACACCTTTTCTTTTTATTTTCCTTTACCTTTAGTAAATCAATCATATTGACTAGAATGATCTATTAACCACTTGCGGACCACCCCACGCACATATATTGCAGCAGGGCGGCCGCTCTGTGCCAGATCACGTACCTGGTACTTGATCTGACACTTCCAGGTCTGGGGCGCTGTGTCCAATCACAGCGGGAGCCAATCACCGGGTCTGGTAGACGCAATGTCCACCAGGACCTGTTGATCATTTGGGAGACAGGCAGAATGGCAATCTGCCTATGTAAACAAGGCAGACCACCGTTCTGTGAGAGGGGTATGTACTGATCCCATGTTTCCCCCAGTCAAACCACCTCCCCCACAGTAAGCAAGCACTCCCTAGGAACAAATTTAACCCTTTGATTGCCCCTGATGTTAACCCCTTCCCTGCCAGTGTCATTATTACAGTGACAGTGCATATTTTTTTAGCACTGATCCCTGTATTAGTGTCACTGGTCCCCAAACAGTCTCAAAAGTGTCAGTTAAAGAGGAAGTAAAGCCTCTTAAAAAAAAAATACACCCTGCAAGGCAAAGGCT
The DNA here is from genome assembly GCA_037952925.1 of Lithobates clamitans. Lineage (NCBI taxonomy): Eukaryota > Metazoa > Chordata > Amphibia > Anura > Ranidae > Lithobates > Lithobates clamitans. The sequence goes on along the minus strand of JBBGZY010000558.1, from coordinate 5,079,867 downwards.
TAATGAGCTAGTATGCATAGCATACTAGCTCATTATGAATTACTTACCTGAGATCGAAGCCCCGGCATCTGCCCTCGTTTGCTTCCTCCGATGCCGGAGTGACTTCCGGGTATCGTGACTCCGGCTGTGATTGGCCGGAGCTGCGATGACGTCACTCCCGCGCATGCGCACTGGTGCCGCCACTAACGGCATGAACGCCATTAGAAATGGCACGCCCAGTGCGCCTGCGCCCGATGTCTACGGCGCATGCGCCATATACATCGGTGCCGCTATTCCTGCAAATATCTCCTAAACCTTTTAGGTGTGGGAGATATTTCTTGCACCTACAGGTAAGCCTTAATCTAGACTTACATGTAGGTTAAAGTGGTTGTAATGGGTTTACAACCACTTTAAGTGTCCAATTTGTTCATCGCAATATCGCAGTCCCACTATAAGTTGCTGATCTCCACCATTACTAGTAAAAAAAAAAAAAAAAAAAAAAATCCCATAGTATGTAGACGCTATAACTTTTGCGCAAACCAATAAATATACACCTATTGGGATTTCTTTTTTTATCAAAAATTTGTAGCAGAATACATATTGGCCTAAATTGATGAAGAAATTTGATTTTTTACATTTTTTTATTGGGTATGTTTTATAGCGGAATGTAAAAAAATAGTTTTTTTATTTCAAAATGGTGTTTTTTTTGTTTATAACACAAAAAATAAAAAATGCAGATGTAATCAAATACTACCAAAAGAAAGTTCTATTTGTTGGAATAAAAGGACAAACATTTTATTTGGGTACAGCGTCGCATGACTGCGCAATTGTCAGGTATAATAACGCAGTACCATATCTCAAAAATGGCCTGGTCATGAAGGGGGGTAAACCTTCTGGAGCTAAAGTGGTTAAAGTCCAGTTCCAAAAAAATATTTTAGGTTTGCACAAGAGTGCTACTGCTTCTTACACCTGAAGAATCTGCATCACTATTTTCCTTCAGCAATTTATGTCTCTGTTCGTTCAAACAAGGCCAGAATAAAAGTATATAGTCATACAGTTCGGGGAGAGCTATGGGAGGAAGAGTTTTTTTTAAGTATAAAAAAAAGAATAGACATATACATTTCCTTTGGTAGAAATGCTGCAAAGTCGTATAAGACACCCCAGGGGATCTCACAGGGAAAGACCTATCTCCAATGTACTTCTAATATAAAATAAACAAATTAATGCAGCTTGTATTTAGTAATAAAAAATTACGCCATTAAAGGGGCCATGAGAAACAAGCCCAAGTAATAATATATTTTTAAACATATTTAATGAAGATCCTACTTTAAAGTCATGGGGCCTGTGCAAAAAATCTCTTTTCCTATGTAGTTGTGGCAAGTATGGTAATTTTAAAATATTGCTTACATTAGGTACCAATGAATATACATTTACAAGAGCTGGAAACCAGACAGACAGGCCCCATGGTGTGCCCCATGAGTTTATGGAGAGCTAGACCCAACTATGTAATGACAAAACCACATAACCATATTGTTATAGGTTCATGTTTGATCATCTGTTATTTAATTTTCCAGCCAGTTCATTAATGATTAAAAGGAACTATTAAGAATATTTAATACAAATCATTTATCTATGAAAAATCCTTGGGACTCTTCATGAAGGTTTTACACCAGTTTGGCATCAAGACCATCTGTTATACTGTGGTTTTTGTCCTTCATATAAGTATTGCTTAAATGATGCACAAGAGACATTTAATCATTCCAGGCCAAACACATTCTACTGTTTATTACACATATTACATTCTTAAATAAAAATGCGTCACATAACATTTTTGCATAGATATCTTACAATATACCAATTTAAAAAAGAATTATGAAACAGACCAGTAACAAAAATAAATTTTTTTCTTCATTAATAATTTTGTAACATTAACATACCACCATCATATAATACAAATAATATTTTATTTAAATCTTAAGACTTTTTGTACAGCAAAAAAAGACAACATAATATATTCATATATAAAAAAAGACTAAAAATAATAAGTAACAAAATAAAAAACACAAAAATAAAGGGAGAACGGAGAGCTATAAATGGGGTATTTCTGAGATATAGAAGAAATACCATAAAAGGCCTGAGAGAATATATTTGAGGGTCTCTCCATAAGCACTTGTTCGACACGCCTGGACAAAATAAGACAAAAAAAAATCTAAAATCATAGTGCAAAATTAAATTCCTTCAAGCAATTTTTTCCAAGTTTGAAAAGCATTCAGAATTTTCTCATATTTTCAATTTTCATCTTTTAGCACAATGTGCTTAATAAATGTGCAATCCAAATTAGCAACACATCTTGGCAATGCAAAGGGACGTAAATTATCCAGGACCAGATTTCTAAAAATATGCTGAGCCTCAAAATTATTTAAGGTCTGTCTAACTGTATGGACAATCATTTGTCAAATGTAAAGATGATCTGGTATGTACCAATAGTTTTACAGGTCATTACATACATTTTTGTAGATACATATATTCTATAACAAGGCTTTTGCATACAAATACCTGCTCAATTAACAAAGCGCGATTTAAGCTAATATCACATAAAATAACAGTGTTTCCTAATGAAACCACTGTGGTGACTTATTTTTACAAATCTATTGGTCCTGATTTTATTATAGCTAATTTTTAAGCCATTATATCTGTTAGTTAATATGAGTTGTTTATAGACCAAATGCGTGCACATATTTTCCATGTACATTTTTTTAATGCCATGTGTTTCTATAATGTCTACAGAACTGATACAGTTTTAAGGGTTTGTAGTTTTTACATGAGTAATTGTATTCAGTTAGTAATGTCTCATCAATTATATATTGTACCGAGTGTTGGTTTTTCACATATGAATATTTAATTGTAGCAATAGAATATACAGTGAATTCACTGCTTATACCATGAGTTAAAGCTTATAGAAAGCTATTCAGTTTGTTGACATGTTCTAAATTGTTTAATTTGGTCCATAAAGAACAGTTAATAAACTGTTAAATGAATGCTATTTCCAAATCAATAGTTACGGGTTTTCGTAATATTATGAGTGTGTAAGATCATTTCTCAAACTAACATAAAATATGGAATTTGGTGGCTTGGTACTGCAGAATCAAATTTTAATGGAGCTTTGCCAACTTCGGAAAGGGAAAAGTGACCAATAAAATGAACAAATGTCAAAATTGACTTTACACTATTTTTATGTGTGATATAAAATTTAGGAAATTTTTAATCACTATAAGTTAAAAAAAAATAAAAGAACAGAATGCACACGACATATAACCAATAAGAAACAAATATATGTGATTGATTCCACATTCTTCTTAGAAGAACCTTGACAAAATGCTATTGAATTTTAGAATGTATGGAACACAGTTTTGGTGCCACTGTATTAGAAGATATTATATAGTACCTAACCTACCCACAAAACATCTGGTGTTACAATTTTGTTGGCTCTAAGAAAATACAGTAGTTACAATATAACAGTATAGTCTTTTGAATGTCTAGTTAAAACAATTTTGTCAAAAATTCTGAATGGTCTCCAACTTTTTGCACACACAAAAATAGGCCTGAAAAGGAGTGTTGATAAGGAATTCTTTCCAGTGCTACAGAACCTAGCAATACATTGCATTGCCGGCCCTTTCTTTTTTTTTAGGGGTCCATAAAAAACGAAGCTGCTTCAGGATTCTAAATGTTCTATCTACCTAGACTCCACTCTTGGGATTCAAAATAAGGCAGCAGAGATATCCCCTACTTACTGAATATCTGCTAACCAAGAGTTACCAAAAAGTGAATTAATATTGAAAGCAGTCACTCTTCTCTTTCATTCAGCTGAGAATGAGAACTCACACTCTCAGCTTCTCAGTTCTCAATACAAGACTGAAAAAAGTGCAACAATTATGGAATACTACACTAGGCTTCATCTTAAAGTGATCTTTTCTAGGAAGGGGAGGGAAAGGAGCCAAAACCCAGCAAGCAAATGGGTGAAACCTTAATACACTGACAATCTTTCCCTTAACTGATAGGGAACGTGAAATAATTATTGTGACGATTCTTCTACTGATTAGTGAATATAATTAGCTTCTCTAGATGAGACTAAAACAATGGACATCCTTGGGCTTTCTGAAGCTTTCTCTCTGTTCTCTGTGAAGTGCACATAGGGATAGGATATGCTATCAGTTATTTAGAATGATAGGAAAATTGACAGTGAAACATGTTGGTCAGACAGAGAATGTATGAATCCACATTAATTAAAATATGAAGTCAATAGCCAGATCTAATAGAAAAGGATCATTACCACTGTGTATATGTAATTTAAATAATGAGTTATTAGAAAAGGAATGCGCCTTTATAATGCATTCTTATCAGATCTATATTTGGAAGGTCACCCTCTAAAATTGACTTTATTCCTAACCGCAGGCAAAAAAAAACATTTCTCTCCAGACTGGCAGATTTTTCTGATAGAAGATATTTTGTACGTAAGATTGTTAAACATAAATGACAGTAACAATTTTCAGTTGATTTCAATAAATACACATGGTGGCAGGTCAATCTGAAGCAGTGCCTCCAGCTAAAGGGCAAAGTAGTTGCCTATGTTTATGGGGTAGCCTGATATGTCAATTGATACACACCCACTATATATATATATATATATATATATATATATATATATATATATATATATATATATATATCCTTTAAGCATGTAAAGCGGGAGAAGATGTTAAACTCAGTTTCCCAGGACAACTCTTAGCTCATAGCTAAGAAAGTGTAGGGGGTCACAAAACAGAGCCACTGCTCTCCAAGCAAATATGACATCCCAAAAGCTTGCATCTTTTATAACTAGAGTGGAACTAAACATTTTAAAAGACTGCAAACAGAAAGTATTATATTGCAGAAGAGACATGCTATGTTCCTCCTGCAATACCACACTCTTACCTGTCTGTTTGCAGTCTTCTACTGAATGTACACTTAGCTGTGCATGTGCAGCTCGCCATACAATCCCAGTGCACTCCAGCTATGCCAGAATGACTGACTGACTGACTGCATATGTGCAGGATGATATCAACCCCTCACCGGCTAATCAAGATGCCAAAAATCCGGCACCCAGAAGTATTCTGGAGAGGATGACAACAGCCAGATAGGGAGGTAACCGCTGCATCGCTGGAAGGTGGAGGTGGTTCTGTGAATTTACTTCCACTTTAGGTTAGTTAGTATAGGTTAGACTCCAAGCTTTGCATTTTTTGATGGCTAAAATGGGACAGCACCCTATTACTGCTATAATCATGCTTTTCACAGTCTCTGATTTGTAAATATGGTGAATACTACTGAGACCTGAATCTTCTAATGAAGAAGAAATCCATAACAGTGGCGGCTGGTGTTTTCTTTTTTTTTGGGTGGGGGAGGGCGGCCAGTGGGCACGACCCGATTCATGGTTGGCCGCGAGGAGGATTAGTGTGAGAACAGCGAATATTAATTTGCTATTCTCACACTCCGAGCCCACCTTTTTTAAAGCCTATTAGAGCCTCTGGCTCTAATTATGTGCTTTAAAAAAAAAAAACACCCCCCCCATTGGAATCCATGGTCCGGCAACCTGTATGTAGATCAGGGGGCTGGACGCATGGAAGGGGGGTTGACGCCCGTGTGCCCCTAATGGACGGGCCGCCACTGGTTGAGAATAGTAAATAGCACCCAATCCCCCACAGATGAGGATTGTGAGTATGCTTTATAACTACAATGAATGACTGCAGATGACCTGTTTGGCTATTGTGCAATAAATGCTGCTTGAATTAACTACTTGATAAAAATACCCCAAAGTTGTACTATTGTACAATCCCATTGTTAATAAAGGATGCTAGTAAAGGGGAAAATGTGTGTTTTGCCATAAAAGTTTTCACAATCTTGCTGTGCAGTATATTATAACTGAAAAATATCAACCACCATTGTAAATAGTTTTGTTGGTTATCTACAGTTTTAAAGTAAAGTAATCTGATTAGGATGCAGTTACTGTTCTGTCAATAACCCCCCCCCCCCCCCCAGCTCAATGGATTTAATTTTACGACATAACTGAAAAAATATCAGCCACCCATGTACAATAGCTTTGTTGGTTATATATGGACTGGGTTGATTTTAAAGTAAAGTACCGACTTAAATCCCACAGGTAGCAATGTAGCTAAATGGAAAAAAAAGTCAACTTTCTAGGTCAGCCACACATTGTGTAATTGAAATCCCTTTTATTTTTCTATAAAGGGAAATTTCAGCTTCGTATTGACAGACTAGTGTACTAAACAATCAACGTAGTGCCAAGGATTTCTACATCTATTTGGGAGGGGGCTTTGAAAGCACTGAATTCTGTTCATAAAAGTATTGTACTTCACTAAAACCTAGACTTCATATGCTCACGCTGGTTCTGGCACAGAAAACCCAAAGGTAGTCTGTTTTTCTGTGGGGAACGCCAGCAGCCCAAAGAATGCCTGTGCTTCCCTGAAAATAGCAATATTCAAACACTTTGCAGTGTTTGCCACCCATTTCCCATTGCATTCAATGCAATAAACAGGCATTTTTTTTTAAAAGCACAACTTTCCTGTTTAAATTATATATGTATCTCTGAATGAAGAGAATGCTAACTTTCAGCTGCAAAGACAGGTGTGTTATTTAATTACAGTAATACTGAAAGTCACCCCCACATCTAGTGCGCCATGCATTAATGCTGATGATCTTTACACAGAACATCTCTGTAATGGTAGATCTAAGCACTGCGCACAGATAAGAGGAGAATCAACCATCCCACGCTTCATGAAACATTTCCCTTGGAAACTATTTCACATTAAAGGGAGGAAGCTTTCTGCAATTTGCTCCACAAATGCACGATGGAGCCAAGAAAACACATAATATTAAATTTGAGATTGAGGAGTTTGAACTGTGCAATAATGAACCAATCTCTCTGTTCAGATCCATTTCACTATGGCTATAAAGTAATTCAGCATGCCAAATACAGTACAGAATAGGCATACTCAAAAATGCCTGGATGCCCAAAACAGTCATTTTGGGTGTAGATCACAGATGGTATATCATCATGATGTATTGTAATGCTCTGTAAAATTGAAGTAAATCAGTGGCTGAATTGTTTGAGCTTTGTGTGGCTACAGTATAGTTATTTAAGAGGATACTTTACTGTGGTTTTTCAGGTAAATCAGTTCATGCTTTTATTTTTCCTTAGCCAATATGTTAAAAGTCTGAGTGGTTCTTATTCTGAGTGGTTCTTATAATCATTATTGCATTAGTAAAGAAGGATGACACAGCACAGTGTTTGTGGGAAAAATTGCAAAACTACTTTGATATCAGCATATTTAACGTTTTGACTCTGATTTTGGGTGAAATGGAAAGTATAATATTTTATTAGGACAATCCTCTAATTAAGCAGGTGTTTAAATGTAGACAAAATCAGATGTGAGTCAGAGTCATAAAATAGACCTCTGTGTGTATATGGTTCTGTTTTGACACTGGCTAAAATTCTGACAGATTCATCTTAGGCCTATATTGGGAAGGGCCTCATTTACATGGGGTGTTTTAATCCGTGCCCCATGCAAGGCTGTGTTTACCGACAAGGGAATGCACAGTTGTTGCATGCAACCCTGTGCCGGTAGTCCCACAGCTGTCAATTGGAATGCAGCGACTGCACAGACACAGCTGCGTGTGGTGGGTGCAGAGCCTTGGGTGCATTTGGGGCCTTGCACCCGCATGAGTGTCATATTGAGAGTGCTCATGCAGCCACTGCATCCCAAATGACGCATATGGGACTGCCGGCATGAGGTAACACCTGTGCATCTCTGTGTCACTAAACACAGCCTTGCACGGGGCATGGATTAAACTGTCTCACATGAACGAGACCTGAGAGAGTATTTCCACTTTTGCAGCCAAATTTGGATAACATTTACTTTGTATTTGTTACATGTTCTGATTCAGACAGCATCATTTTAAAAAATAATTTTTATGTTTACTTCCTAAAAATTCTACTAAGCTTTCCCCTTCTATACAATGTCAAGGAGAGGGCTGGGGAGTTATGTTTACCATAACTGATCTTGTTCATACTGTGCTCTCAGACCTTCATTATCAGATTATCAGTTGTAAACTAGATGTGCACACTATCTAACCTAAAAAAGGTTACAGGTCTCAAGGCTTCGGTAGTACAATGTATGTTAATGCACTTAAAAAAAACTGCATTTACATCTGCCCCGTAATTGCACACTGCAAGCTATTCTAAACAACCACCATTAGAAAGGCTGACATATAAATATTCATGCTTATATCCTGAGTATGTATATCTATATGACATACAAACAAATTATATGCTGCTTTTATTTTGGGGGGCTCAGTTATCAGAGGTACATTTCCATAAGCATCCAAATCATTACCTAACCCTGGAAAATGCATACAAATGATAAGCAGGTTTTTTAATGTCTAGATAAGTAATACTTTCAAGTTGACCATAAACAGCTCCATCCTCTCTAATTCCCATTCCAATCGATTCCCCCATTCACACAAACAGCATTGATGGCACAATCTCCACTTCCGGCTATTGTTTTAAGGGGGGTGTAGCGCCTGAATAGAGTGGTACTGCAGAACAATGACTGTATCTGATAGGATACAGTCACTGTTCAGTCAATAGTCGAGCTGTGTGGCGCTTGCAGGGCTACCCACAGCTCTAATTTCAGCTAATTCAGCAGGACATGGTAAAAATTCAAGCTGTCTATAGCAATCACAAACTGAACTAGCACATTTTCGTGGAGTAGTATACTTAGGTTTATCTAAGAAAGTAAACACTTATATGGCAAAACAGTATTTCTAAACTGCACAAGTGTTGCAGGAGTGCAATTCATATATAAAGCCTTATGATGTATAAAAAAAATAAACTCAAACCAACATATTATTCTATCATGCTGCACTACTGCAGACAGCTGCACAATACCATGTGTGTTTATTTAATTCAAATGGTAGTTTTGTTGTTAAAGAGGAAAGAAATTGGAAAGCAAAGTGCATTTGCATCTTGTAATTGTTTCAAGGGCTTTAAAAGAGAAGTATGGGTTTATAAAAAAAGAAACATACTGTACATACTCACCTAGATTACTGCAGCATTCGATCCAATGCTGCAGCTGTCCTCCGCCAGCTCTACACCGAGAAATTAGTGATTAAAGACTGCTAATCACTCAATTCTAGGTCTTCAGTGAACACAGAGATGGTGACTCTAAGTCAATGGCTCTCTGCTCTGCCCCTCTAGCGATCACTGGAGCACCGGGCTGTGCAGGGGATGAGAGCAGCTGGGTCAAGCTCTCAGCAGCCTGCTGAGAGGCTGAGCCAGATGCCGGTCAGGCATCTGGGTAGATCCCAACAAAACTGTCAGGATTCCCGCAGAGCCCGGACCGGCTTTGTGCCATCAGCAGACAGCAGACTTTAGCCCGCTGCTGGCTGAATCTGGGACACAGGAATGCAGAACAAAGTGCACTCCTGTGATCCCCAGAAGAAGTATGGCCAAAAAAGTGTTGGCTATACTTCTCCTTTAAACTCAAAACTGCAGTAGAGGGGGACATTTTTTGCCAGAAAAGTATTATGGGTCACTTACGATTCATAAAAATTAAAGCTGATGAACATTTATTGAAAAAAAGGCCTGCTTAAACTTGTAATTAATGTTAGGTTAAAGTCTGTTTAATGTTCTACAATTGTACCTTGAAAGCAGGATGTTCTAAAAAGATGGTAATACTACAGTCACTGATCTGTGTCTGGAGGTCCATAATCCAGGCTGTCATCTTAATCCTTCCTTTAACACTTAGAGAGGAACTGACCCTAAACAAACACGTGCTTATGTATCTGACTGTGCATGCTTGCTCTATGTCTGTAATTCACTAGGTAGTTCCGGAGGGATAAGGATAGCAGACCTGGACCATTATCAATCATAAACATGTCAGCAATGGTGCCTGCCATATGTCTGTCCTGCTGGTCCTTCAGGTCTGCTACAATTGCTACTTTTCATGACTTTCTCTTAACAAAGCTCAGCTTAACATCACTTATTGTGTTACTCATAATAGACAAAGGACATTGACACTATCTCAGATGCATAGCTGCCAACATTTCTGGAAAAAACAGAAGGACGCTTTCTGCAACAGGAAAAAATTACAGAGTACTTTGTTTGCTACCTGCTGTGACAACTTGTGTGCTGCCCCCTGCCTGGCAGGACATTCCATGGTAAATGGGGGCAAGGACAAAATGTGAGGACTGTCCAGCAGAAACAGGGACCCTTGGCAACTATGCAAAAGTATGTGTCACCACAATGTATTTGAATGCATTAATTTCACTGAAGAAAGTGCATCTAGTGACGTTTTCTACTCAGTCTAAAAAACATGACCTTATTTACAACAACTCTGGGAATTCAGAGAAATCATTTGACCTAGCATAGAGAAAAAACCTTGCCCATTGCTTACAAACAAGAAAGAGATGTCAAAGTGCTCCCTCCTCACAAAGATACACCTATGATGTAAACATAGACAGTCATAGACAGTTTAACTTGCTCCTTACAAAGATTTTTTTTTAGAATTTTTTTTTTTTTTTCAGCAGACTGCTGAAATTCTGTGGTTATTGACTCAATGTAAAGTGTAAAAACAGGTGGACATTCAGAAATGACCCTTTTTCTGTGCATACACAGAAATAGGGGGAAAACAGTTTTCTGCATAATAATAACATATTAAAGAGTTTGCAAAAACACATTGAATTGTTGATGGTATTTATGGGCGAACAAGACCTTAATTAGTTTAAGTAGGCCCCATTGTCCTAAAATTTGCATCTCAAAAGACACACTTGGGCCAGTGGGAAGAAAATGGATAGGAACATTTTCAGCTAAATTTCCCCTAATGTACATGCTTCTCTATCAACCACATGTGTATAAAATATCTACAAAGAAGGTGCCTTTTGAAATGCAGGTAAACTAGCATTTACATTTCCTATTATGTTTAGCATTTGCTTTCTATGAATTCATGTTCCTTATTTTTATAACAATATTGAAAATCCATCAGAATGGCCATAACATTAAAATATGTAAAACTAGTATGCAGAAGCAGAGGACTACAAGGATTGTCGACAAGCAGTGCTTCAGGTACAGTAAGTACATTTCGATTTTAAAATCTTTGGAATCAAACATTTTTCATTCACCCTTTATCAGATTCTTCGGAACACCTCAAATGTTCATAGGTTTTGGTTTCAGGTCATGTTAACATCCCACCCCATAAAAAGTAATAATGATAATAAACAAGGAGATAATGAGCATGAAAATTTAAAGTTGAGGATGAAATTTTTGTTTTTGTGTTTTTGTCAGGTTCCATATGATGTTAGTAAAGAGAAGCTTAAAAACCCTTTAGAAACCAGAGAGATCAGTCAACGGAAATGTTTTACCCACTGGCAGTTCAGAATTAAACCTCAAGTGCCATGGCTGCTCTTTTATTTATTAATCTATTCCTTCTGTTCAAAGTCTCAAATGTTTAATGTTATTTTGTTTATTTTTTTGATTTTGAAGTTTTTTTCCTTTTTTTCCTTTTTTCTTTCTTTTTTCTTTTTTATTTCTTTTTTTTTTTACTTTCTTTTTTTCCTTTTTTTTTGCTTAACAGTCAAGGAGTCAAAACAAGTTAAAAAGAGGCCAGCCGGCTGGGTAGAGTTGCGTTCATCTGGACACAGTGGGACCAAATGTGCAATTTTACTAGCTGCTTAGGGGTGGTCCCAGAATATACAAAATATACAACCTGTTCCCCACCACATCTACTTGAATTGACCACTTGATATGGTCTGATGGTCAGTCTTTGGAGCAAAGTCTAATTACTACTGTTTGAGTTGTATGTACATGGATACTCATTAGCTAAGCATTCATGGGTTAAATTTATTTTATGAGTCTAGATTTTATCAGTATAAGGTCAAGTTAGACCTGTAATTCGCAATGATATCCCAAGTGGAAAAAAACACCAATAACCTGGATAAATGCCAACAATGTCTATCCATTGGGACCTCTTAATTATAGCTAAGAGTGTCCAATGAAAGGCCTTGATAAACAAGGAATTGTCTGCCTTTGACCAATAAAGGGTCAATATGGCAATATCATTTGCTGTAAGTGTCCTCCATTATCCAATGTCAACATATTTGGCTTTTTGTAGTTGATGTCTTCAGATACTCAAAAGAAAATATTTAGTACAAAATGCAGCTGCTCTGGAAATAACATCAAGTTTCTAACTAGTTATATCAATAGGAGTAGAAGTCAGTGATCAAGCACAAGATTTGGAAAGTTCAATGGGAGTAAGCTTGCCGCCCATTCAATGTTTGAAGTCAAGTCTAAGTTGCTGGTCCAATTCAAGCTAAAAGTGTCCAGATGGAGATTGAAAAGTTCAGTTATATACTTATCCATGAAAAGAATGTGACAAAAAAAAGCTTTTGGAAAAAAAGCCTTTTAAATGAAGCAAAGACTAAAATAACATGTCACTGAAAAAATGAAAGGTTATTTAACCTTTGGAAGTGCGCACACTGGTGGTGAAGGCCACCCATATTTAACAGGCTCCCTCCTCAGTCAGTGTCAGTGGCTTTTACAAGTCCATAGTGCATAAGGTGTGCTACAGCCAACAGAAGTCAAAATAAATAAGGTTGGGGATTTAATGAGTGCTTCTCCATCCACATGATCTTCTGAAACACAGACCTAACAGTAGCCATAATGGTTTCATTTTTCTGACCCCACCAGTCAAGTGGCAGTAAGGCCTAGGGCACCGAGTTAAAAATGATCTTAAGAGCTTTGTAATGAGGCCAAACCAGAAGAACACCACATACTTGACAGAACAGAGCTTGGTCGAGCTAGAATTCCTTATAATTTGGAGCCCAAATATAAACCTGCACCAAGGGGCTGAGATTTGGCTTTCTAGTTTGGAACCAGTCTTTTTTCTCTTAAATTACCTTTTAAAACAAAATATTAGTGCTACAACAATGCAACTCGAAGGTGACTTTATAGCAGCTTCTGAGTTTCAAAAAAGGTGGTTCGTTCTTCAGATACCTTTATATTACTTTCCGCTTGCAGGAATTTTCAATATCCTGGGTTCCAGAGTAATAGAAAAACTATCAGTATGGAGCAGTTCCTTAATCACTCAGCTCTCCAAAACTCTGTGCCTCTTAATTAGGCTGGGGGGTAAGGCATAACAAACATTATCTTGTATACTTGAGTGTTTGACGGTGCATGGACTTTGATATGGATTTTTGTGTACAAAGTTTTACATGAAGAAATGTTCTGTAACTCCTGCTATAACATGAGCATAACCACTGGTATCCACTGCAATCCTTGGTCCTTTTAGGCTTAAGCGCCATAACTGCTTTGAAATGTCCTTAAATATGTCTCTTCATATGCAGAGCAAGGTGGTCAGACCTGGAAAAGCACCTGCAAAAAAAAAACACATGAATGATATATTGTTAGGCTTTTCTTTTACAAAATGTAATTCATATTTAAAAAGGATATTGCAAACATTAGCATTACCCACTGCACTTTTGGATAATAAATGTATTGACTTTAGTCATTTTGAGAAGCCAAAAAAGATTTTGATAAACATTTTGGCAGGCAGCTAGGCATGCCTGGGGCAGGTTATATACAACAAAATGAAATGTTTTCTATGTACATTAAAAGTTTTAAAAGACATGAATCAAACATCAAAATCCTCAATTAAGAATCTATACAATATCTGGACAAGGTCTCCTATGGCCACGTTCACCTCATAAAAAAGAATCCATAACTTTTCAAAATTGCTGTTTAGATATAGTAATCTTACCTACAGGTATATGTATTAAATATTTTGTTTCCATGTATATTAACTGATCAAATACATTACAGTATACTATAAACATTTGGGCATACCCAGTCAAGGTTTTCTCAGGTAAGAAAAATTAAGACAACCTCTGCAAATGTAATTTTGTGTCCAAGAACCCCACATTAATGAGGATAGTCATATGTACCTATTTCAGACATAGATTATGGTTCCTAATATTGATGCTCTGTAGGTTTTTTTTTTGTGTTAGCTCTAGCTCTGATTCATAAAGTGCATGCCAGGCCATTGCAGAGAGTCCACGACGTACACCCAAAGAGCAGCGGTCCTTTTCAGCAGCATGACTGTTTTACTGTGACTATTTAGCTATGACTGTGGTTGCTTTACCAGCTAAATGAATGGTAAGACTATAGTCACTTACCATTTCACTTCACCTGGAAACTATTTACAGTGTTTTATTTGAGAGTTCAATTGGGCTTGAAGTCTGAACTCCCATCTTGCATACTTATTCCAGTTCATTGACTCACTGGGTAATGAATTCAGGATGAAGGCACTCTTAAAAACAAATTAGTGATAAAATGTCCATGTTTCTATCTTCATGCGTTTCTATTAATGTTGTTTGCTGCTTATCACTGGTTGAAAGGTCTGCCTTGCCATTGCACTTGTAAACATTGCTTTGTTCATGGAGTCATTTGTTTAAATCCATAACCCTGTGTAAGTGATTGGGAAGCCACATCTTATTCCGTCAGTAAGTAGCAATATTCAGATAATGTACAATATTGAATAAAAACTGTCAATTTCCTTGCTTAAAATATTGAAAAAAAGTATATGGTAATAACTAAAGTTTAGATTATTAAAAAAATATCCTCTTTGTAAATGTTCTAATCTATTCGTATGCTGTTATGATGCTGGCAAACTAATATTAAAGCACCTTTAGAACCATCTGTTGAGGATCCATTAGCCTGAGACTGAAAGCTTCCATTTCCTAATGTCCTCTCTGAAAGGCTGAGTTCCTCGAGCATTGCTTTAAGAAACTAGATTTTCCCTTTCCTCTCCTAACTAATGTAATTTATTTCATTAGGAAAACAATTAACAGGGTGCTGACTTTACCGTCAATTAGAAACTATGCAGGATGTGCTTTGAATATCAACACAACCCTTCTGACAGCTAGCTCTGCATCTATCCATTTTCCCTGAATACAAAAATTAACAACCACAATTTAATTTAAAACACTAAGTTAATAGACAAAGTTAAAATCAAACTATTTTATTCTATATATTTAAATATATTTAGGTCATTAAAGTAAAAGCTATTAAAAAAACATTCCAGTGCTCATTGGCTTTGGTGCAAGCATTCATTGTGAAGTTGTTAGGGTGTTATAGTTTTAGTTTTTTTCCTTCTGATTTGCCCTTCCAAAAAAAGCAACAACATCCAGCCCAATGCTACAAGTATGCCAGCTGGTATCACTGTAGCATTTTGTGTCACCAAAGCATTTTTCAGTTGTATATGAGAAAGTTTCCATAATTTGCAGGCTTCTATGCACAAATCTTTGTGAGTTAGTAACTTTTTAGCATATTTTGCTTATGGTTAACAAAAAATAAATAAATGTGACACACCATTCTAATCCATCTATTACACAGTTATAACAAATCCACAATGCCCTTCTGGTGTGTCATCTTTATACAATCCAATCACCTTTTGGTTAAGGGTCTACCTAAACTATCTGATTCATTTGTATCTAATCAGGCACATTCTTAAGGGCTGTAGGCACTGTCCAAATATCAGACGGTATTCCATAGAAACTGGGAGATATTAGGCCTGTGTGTACAGTAACCGGTACGACAGAAGCCCGTCTATGGAAGGGGCATGACTGAAAAAGGTCTGGCAATCGGCACCTAATCAGTGCTCTCAGCCAGTGTGTTCTGGCGTGGGGGGGCATCCCCCTGTCAGAACACAATAGCACAGCAGGGGAGATCGCTGTACAAACATCGGCTTGGTAGTACAGCGGCTCCTCCTATGCTCTTCATTTTTTTTTTTTTTCATTCAGCCGGCTGGGTTGAACGAAAAAAAAAAAAACTATTATGCCGCGTACACACGAGCGGACTTTCTATCCTACTTGGTCCGGCACACTTTCCGACGGACTTTGTCCGCCAGGTGCGCCGGACTTTAAAACGAACGGACTTGCCCACACATGCCGGGACTTTCCGGCGGGCTAAGTCCGCCCGTCTTTCCGACGGACTTTCGCCGGAGTTCCGGCGGACTTTCAGAATGAACGGACTTGCCCACACACGGACAAGTCCGTTCATTGTGAACGTGACTCAGGTGCGACGGGACTAGAAAAGGATGTCAATCTTGCCGCTTTTATCGGCGAGATTGACACCTTGCGAGCCCCGTCGCGGGGCATACCAGGCCCTTAGGTCTGGTATGGATTATAAAGGGGAACCCCTACGCCGAAAAAACGGCGTGGGGCCCCCCTAAAATCCATACCAGACCCCGATCCGAGCACGCAGCCTGGCCAGTCAGGAAAGGGGGTGGGGACGAGCGAGCACCCCCCCCTCCTGAACCGTACCAGGCCGCATGCCCTCAACATGGGGGGTGGGTGCTTTGGGGGAGGGGGGCACCCTGCGCCCCCCCCCCCCAAAGCACCTTGTCCCCATGTTGATGAGGACAAGGGCCTCTTCCCGACAACCCTGGCCGTTGGTTGTCGGGGTCTGCGGGCGGGGGCTTATCGGAATCTGGGAGCCCCCTTTAATAAGGGGGCCCCCAGATCCCGGCCCCCCACCCTATGTAAATGAGTATGGGGTACATGGTACCCCTACCCATTTACCTAGGAAAAAAGTGTAAGTAATAAAACACACTACACAGGTTTTTAAAATATTTTATTAAACAGCTCCGGGGGGGGGATCTTCCTCCGGCTTCGGGGGTCTTCTTCCGGCTTCGGGGGTCCCTCCGCTTCATCTTCTCCCGGCGTCCGGTTGGTTCTTCTCCGCTCTCCGGCTTCTTCTCCCGGTGTCGCAGGTCTTCGGCCGGCCCCCTCCGCTGTCTTCATGTAGCTCTATTGCAAGCGGAGGTCCGGACTTCTTGGCTTCTTGGCTTCTCTTCTCTTCTCTTCCCCCAGATGTTGACACGACGCTCTCTCCGGCTGGACTGGTCTCTGAGGGCTGCGTTGTGACTTATATAGGCGGAGACCCCGCCCCCATATGATGTCACAGTCCCTGGGCATGCTGGGACTGTGACGTTTTAGGGGGTGTGGTCGACCAGATTCCGATAAGCCCCCGCCCGCAGACCCCGACAACCAACGGCCAGGGTTGTCGGGAAGAGGCCCTTGTCCTCATCAACATGGGGACAAGGTGCTTTGGGGGGGGGGGCGCAGGGCGCCCCCCTCCCCCAAAGCACCCACCCCCCATGTTGAGGGCATGCGGCCTGGTACGGTTCAGGAGGGGGGGGGCGCTCGCTCGTCCCCACCCCCTTTCCTGACCGGCCAGGCTGCGTGCTCGGATCGGGGTCTGGTATGGATTTTAGGGGGGGCCCCACGCCGTTTTTTCGGCGTAGGGGTTCCCCTTTATAATCCATACCAGACCTAAGGGCCTGGTATGCCCCGCGCTCGCCGCAATAGGAAGATTTGTTTTTCCTATTGCAGCGAACGCGAGATGCAATACCATCCCCTCGTGTCTTATTTGGTCTGTCGGACCAGCCTACACACGAGCGGGCTTTCCGTCGGACCAGCACACACACGGGCGGACTTTCCGCCCGAAACTGAGTCCGACGGAAAGATTTGAAACTTTCTTTAAATCTAGGTCCGGCGGGCTTTTGGGAAGAAGTCCGCCGGAAAAGTCCGCCGCCGCCCACACACGGGCGGATTGTCCGGCACACTCTGGTCCGCCGGACCAAGTATGCCGGAAAGTCCGACCGTGTGTACGCGGCATTAGAGTTTGCTAGGCCTTAGACTACA
Source organism: Lithobates clamitans (assembly GCA_037952925.1). Classification (NCBI taxonomy): domain Eukaryota; kingdom Metazoa; phylum Chordata; class Amphibia; order Anura; family Ranidae; genus Lithobates; species Lithobates clamitans. Next base: position 5,062,077 of record JBBGZY010000558.1, on the reverse strand, counting down.
TAGTTGTTCGAAGATCTAAAGGAGATTACAATAAGATTGAAACATGAGTGGTGAGATTTAGATTTACCCAAACTACGTGATACGAGGACTTAACTGAACTATCCAATCAATTTGTGTCTAGTCAGGCAAGCCCTTGTGCTCCATAGTTGTTCATAGATCATAGAGATTGTGCCGTCAAACTGTATTATGTGAGTGATAATGAACTTTATTATGACTCCTAGTGTGATCATTAAAAATGTCAGATTTTCTACACAATTTTAAATATATACTTTGGGCTGCTTTCTAAACTGATTACCTATAAGGGATTTTGTCACCTGGAGGCAGATCAAACGAGAACAGCTAAAAGTGACATTGGGTGGTCATTTCATTTTATATATAATGCAATTCTCTAGTTCATGTTGAACCCACTCTTGAAACATTGGCTTCTGTAAGTGCAAAGTACTTTGGATAAACATTTGTGATAACAGCAAAGCATTAAATAGCTGTATAGTTTCCTCCCTATATAAATGGAAAAAAATAAATGTTTTATGCATTAGTGGAGTGATGTTAAAATATACATTATACTTTATACATTAGTATTAAATCTCTTTACAGAAACCCAGAGGTCATAAAATAGAAATGTCTGTTCATTACCACAATTTTGTGACTACCCTCACCCCTAAAAACTGTTGCCACCTGTAGTGACAGGTGAACTCCAGGCACAAAAATCTTCATATATAATATACTGCATATACAGTGGGGACGGAAAGTATTCAGACCCCCTTAAATTATTCACTCTTTGTTATATTGCAGCCATTTGCTAAAATCATTTAAGTTCATTTTTTTTCCTCATTAATGTACACACAGCACCCCATATTGACAGAAAAACAAAGAATTGTTGACATTTTTGAAGATTTATTAAAAAAGAAAAACTGAAATATCACATGGTCCTAAGTATTTAGACCCTTTACTCAGTATTTAGTAGAAGCACCCTTTTGATCTAATACAGCCATGAGTCTTTTTTGGAAAGATGCAACAAGTTTTTCACACCTGGATTTGGGGATACTCTGCCATTCCTCCTTGCAGATCCTCTCAAGTTCTGTCAGGTTGGATGGTAAACGTCGGTGGACAGCCATTTTTAGGTCCCTCCAGAGATGCTTAATTCGGTTTAAGTCAGGGCTCTGGCTGGGCCATTAAAGAACAGACACAGAATTTTTGTGAAGCCACTCATTTGTTATTTTAGCTGTGTGCTTAGGGTCATTGTCTTGTTGGAAGGTAAACCTTCGGCCCAGTCTGAGGTCCTGAGCACCCTGGAGAAAGTTTTCATCCAGGATATCCCTGTACTTGGCCGCATTCATCTTTCCCTCGATTGCAACCAGTTGTCCTGTCCCTGCAGCTGAAAAACACCCCCACAGCATGATGCTGCCACCACCATGCTGCACTGTTGGGACTGTATTGGACAGGTGATGAGCAGTGCCTGGTTTTCTCTACACATACCGCTTAGAATTAAGGCCAAAAAGTTCTATCTTGGCCTCATCAGACCAGAGAATCTTATTTCTCACCACCATGTTGGAGTCCTTTAGGTGTTTTTTAGCAAACTCCATGTGGGCTTTCATGTGTCTTGCACTGAGGAGAGGCTTCCGTCGGGCCACTCTGCCATAAAGCCCCGACTGGTGGAGGGCTGCAGTGATGGTTGACTTTCTACAACTACCTCCCATCTCCCGACTGCATCTCTGGAGCTCAGCCACAGTGATCTTTGGGTTCTTCTTTACCTCTCTCACCAAGGCTCTTCTCCCCTGATAGCTCAGTTTGGCCGGACGGCCAGCTCTAGGAAGGGTTCTGGTTGTCCCAAACGTCTTCCATTTAAGGATTATGGAGGCCACTGTGCTCTTAGGGACCTTAAGTGCAGCAGACATTTTTTTGTAACCTTGGCCAGATCTGTGCCTTGCCACAATTCTGTCTCTGAGCTCTTCAGGCAGTTCCTTTGACCTCATGATTCTCATTTGCTCTGACATGCACTGTGAGCTGTAAGGTCTTTTATAGACAGGTGTGTGGCTTTCCTAATCAAGTCCAATCAGTATAATCAAACACAGCTGGACTCAAATGAAGGTGTAGAACCATCTCAAGGATGATCAGAAGAAATGGACAGCACCTGAGTTAAGTATATGAGTGTCACAGCAAAGGATCTGAATACCTAGGACCATGAGATATTTCAGTTCTTCTTTTTTAATAAATCTTCAAAAATGTCAACAATTAATAACAATCAAATTCTGTGACTGTTCTTGAATGGCCCAGCCAGAGCCCTGACTTAAACCGAATTAAGCATCTCTGGAGAGACCTAAAAATGGCTGTCCACCGACGTTTACCATCCAACCTGACAGAACTTGAGAGGATCTGCAAGGAGGAATGGCAGAGTATCCCCAAATCCAGGTGTGAAAAACTTGTTGCATCTTTCCAAAAAGACTCATGGCTGTATTAGATCAAAAGGGTGCTTCTACTAAATACTGAGCAAAGGGTCTAAATACTTAGGACCATGTGATATTTCAGTTTTTCTTTTTTAATAAATCTTCAAAAATGTCAACAATTCTGTGTTTTTCTGTTAATATGGGGTGCTGTGTGTACATTAATGAGGAAAAAAAATGAACTTAAATGATTTTAGCAAATGGCTGCAATATAACAAAGCGTGAAAAATTTAAGGGGGTCTAAATACTTTCCGTCCCCACTGTATATATTTCACAATAGCAGTTTTGTGTGCACCAAATGTCTACACAAACCCTCATATAACCCTGATAAACTACAAGACAGGTGGACACAAGACACAAGACTCATCACCCTGCACAAAGAGGGCACCAGTGACCGGTCTTAATTAGAGAAAGCTCCTGCACAGAGGTAAAGTTTCTCACTGCAATACTATGCAATTTTCCTATCAGACATACACAAAGCACACCGAGATTCAAGTGAGAAAACATAGACCTCCTATATTTAGACATTGTTTCCTTATCCCAGAGTTCAGCTTTCAGTATAAGCAAAATTGCCTTAGTTCATCACCATCTGCCCAAGGTCAAAACGTGGATGCCTTCTTCTGCACATGCTGCTTTCAAGTTTTCCCAAAAGTACAAACACAACCAAGTCAACAACCTGGAACACGTGTATCATGCGTCGTGAAACCCAATATTTCCATGCTTGTAACAAATTTTAGGTTAACAGTCTAAAAACCTGCATCTTTAAAAACAAGTCAACATGGGCAGCTCCCATGCTTGTTCTTTTTTTACAGGTTAACAGTAAAGAGACCCTGTTGCCAGAACATTAATTTCTATAATTAGATCATATGTTCATTCCAAATATTTAAGGCATGTTATTTACCTGTAAAAACCTCCCTTGTGTAGACAGCTAAAAGGTCTGAGACTGCTGCTGGGTGCTGCCATCTTGGATATGATGCCCCAGCAGATGCAGTGCTGTCAATCAAGTGATACTCTATAGTATTTCCTTTTGCTCCTTACTTAGAAGCTACATAGAAGGCTTTGTAGGGAGGGGCAATGGAGCTAGACTAGCACAGAGAGTAATTAGACACATGCAAAGAGGATGTGGGCTGTACTAAATACATTGACTCTTCCTGAAATAGTAAAATTTTCCAACAAGTTCAAAGGCAAAACTGCAAATTAATAAAATAATTTATGGAAAGAAAAAAAAACAGCATGTAAACATTCAAAATATTTGGTTTTGCTGTGATTTTACCTTTTTTTAATCTCTTTTGATCTTAGCAAGATATTAAAGCATTAGAGCTACAGGGTCAATGTCATTTATTACTAAAGTAAAACAGACAATGAAGACCATTAACCCTTTTACTGGCACTGATGTATGTTGTATGTCGTTGGTAACATCACCGAAAGTGCATGTATATCTGACAAGCCAACACACAAATATGTTGATTGTGCTACACATGTTATACATCATCAAGCACACCCGAGTGAGACCAATAATTGTAAGGCCACTATTCAGAGTTAACTCTAAACTGATTACCTATAAGGGCTTTTAAAGCAAATTTAAGGCTTGACATGTTGAGTATATATTTACTTGGTGCAACCTAATCTTTTATATTGTGTAATATATTGCATTTAGTGCCCTAAAATAACTTTAGAGTGTTTTTACTGAAATTTTGTTTTTTATAATCCGTTGCGCTAATATCATGTGCCATGTAATTTGGAACTTCCACAATTTTATTCTCTGGGTTATCTGCTTTCAGAAAAAATATAATGTTTGGAGGATTTGCAGAATCTTCAGGCCTAAAATCATTTTTCCTGACAGGCTCCATGGCAGCATACGTGTGGGTAGGCTCCGCCTCCATAACTACCCAATAGGACCCCCTCTCCCATAAATCTTTGCTCTAGGCTGCTATCCATGTTCCTTTTTTGTCCTCCTCCGTAGGACCAGGTGTTGGTTCTCCTACCTGAAGATAAAACCTCCCTACGATCGATGATGCCGAGTGCCAAAGATTCCTCCGATAGGCCCTGACTATTAGCAGGGTATGGAGTGTAAAGCAGAGTAGCGCTGAAGATTGGATCGGTTCGTCTATGTGCGCACGGTCTATTGCCTAATGTTTCAGGCGACCATTATCTGCTGCCAAGTCCGGTGTGTGTGTGATGGATGGCGTTCCTCGGCCCAGGTGATCGTAGGTGGAGGGGTAAGTTTTTACATTTCATTCACATATGGCAGCAGTGTTTATGTGTATCATACCTCTGTGTGTTTCTTCCTGCTTCCTGGTGTCCTAGATTGGCTCTGACACGCTCTGCGTTCCAGCAGCCGCTCTCTCTGTGACTTCTGGGTACCGGCGTACGTTCTGCGCATGCGCGGACCCAATACGAAGTCGAGGCTTGGTTCGCGCATGCGCGCGAGCGTCTCGCGTCTGACGTCGGCGATGATGTCACGGGCGCCACTTCTAAAAGCTGTGGAAAGCTTTCAGAGCCCTGGGAATGATCGTGGGGGATACAGCGACTTCCCGGGGCTACTATCTTGGCGGTTCAAGGTAAGACAATCTCTATTGTCTGGGGTGGAGGTCTGTTGTCAGTCAGCTGATCCTGTGAATCTGTCTCTGCAGCTTCCTATTGTATTGACATTATGGACTCCTCACTGCCCCCTAGTGGCCAGCCCGCTTGTAGCAGGTATGTTTGCAGTTTTGCCTTTCTGCCTGTACAAGGATTGAGAGTAGGATTTTTAGGACACCAGCTGATTTTCTTTCTCTATCTTCTCTGTGTTTCTTTCCTCACAGCCCTACTAGGTCTGATCCACACCGTAGTTCCCATAAAGGAAGTGGATCATCAAAATCACACCACCGGCAATCTTCCTCCAGGTCTAGCCATCATAGATCTCCTTCCAGATCTGAACAGCGCAATAAAAATCCTTCTCACCCCCCTTCATCTCACTCTAAAGAGAGTTCAGGAAAATCATGCTGGGGATGTAGGATGCCTGTTCCAACAGACAAATCTCTCTGTGATCACTGCTTCTCTAAAGCCGCAGATGAGAGGGATGGTGCAGACCAGCGTTTGGAATCTATGGTTAGGCGGGTTGTGAAAGAATCTCTACAGGAGAGAGAAGCCCAGCAGCCCCGTGATTCCCCATCAGACCCATTATGCCCTCCAGTGGGTGAAGGTTCTGTGCATGAGACATGGGATTCTTCCCAACCAAGTCACCCTTCTGCTCCTGTTTCAGACAGCGAATCGGATCTGGAAGATCCTGGCGTAGGGTTTGAGTTCGCTTTAGTTCCTTCACTGGTGAAGGCAGTAAAAGAGGCCCTGAAGTGGGAAGATCCAGTTACTTCCCCCCCCAAAACAGAGGAAGTTTTTTAAGCAGCTCAATAAGGAGCGACAATATTTTCCTTTTCTCTCTGAGCTGGGTGAGGTCATTTCTGAGGAATGGAGCAAAATGGACAAGAAAAGTTCCATGCAGTCAAAGGTCTTGAAATTATTTCCTTTCAAGGAAGAAGAAGTAAAGCACCTTGAATCAGCCCCATTAGTGGATGCAGCTTTAATGAGGCTAGCAAGATATGTAACGCTTCCCTTGGAAGACACTGTATCTTTCAAAGATCCTTTGGAAAGGCGAATTGATTCGGATTTAAAGAAGATCTACCTGACGTCAGGAATGGCATGTAAGCCAGTACTTGCAATAGCTGCAGTTTCCAAAGCTTTGGAATCTTGGTCTGATAATGTGGATGAGTTCTTAAGAAGTATCTCTACTGAAACAGCTAAGGATTCTCCTATCCAAGAGATCAGGCTGGCATCAGCCTTTCTTGGGGAGGCATCTATTGATGTCATCCGCCTGATGTCCCGGGTTATGTTGGCAGCTGTTTCAGCTCGTCGTGCCCTATGGCTCCGTCCGTGGTTGGCGGACCCAGCTTCCAAGCAAGCTTGGTGCCGAATTCCGTTTGAAGGTTCTTCATTATTCGGCAATAAACTCGATAGTGCCATAACCCGGGCCACAGGTGGGAAGTCTGGTTTCCTCCCTCAAGACAGACGCCTACAAAATCAGAAACGCAGTTTTCCTAGAAGACAAAACTCTGATCGCGCTAGGGATGCGCGCAGCTACAGACCTGGTCGGGAGTTCTCTAGATCCTGGAAATCCAGGCAGTCTTCTTTCAAGAAACCCAAAAGGGGGTTCCTCTGGCAACCAGGACGCCACAAAGTCCTTTTGAGATTGGGCCCGCTCAGGCATGCCAGGTGGGGGCTCGTCTTTGCCACTTTGGGCATGTCTGGGCGGCCTCAATCCGAGATTACTGGACCGTCAAGACGGTCTCCTCCGGTCACAAGTGGGTTTTCAGCAATACCCCAAGACTCAGATTTGTTCCCACAGCTCTTCCAGGTTCAGAAGAGAAAAAGCAGGTCCTATTAACCTACGTGAGTTGTTTATTGGATCAAGGCGCAGCCGTCCCTGTTCCAGAAGACGAACAAGGCAAAGGCATGTATTCTCCTCTGTTCATGATACAGAAGAAAAACGGTACATGGAGGCCAGTAATAGATTTAACACATCTCAATTCTTTTATCCGAAAAGAAAAGTTCAAAATGGAATCTTTAATTACGATCCAACATTCAATACATCTGGGAGATTGGATGATTTCAATAGATCTGAAAGATGCATACTTTCACGTGCCAGTGGCAACAGAGTTCCAACAATTCCTCCGCTTTGCGGTAGGCAATCAGCATCTGCAGTTCACATGTCTACCCTTCGGCCTAACAACGTCACCTCGGGTCTTCTCAAAGGTCCTGTTGTCGGTTGTGGCTCTACTCCGTATCAAGGGGGTTCGTCTCCACCACTATTTAGACGACCTACTTCTCCTAGCTCAGAACAAAGATCAACTGTTAGAGCACAGGAGCTCAGTCATCTCCACCCTTCAGGAATTCGGGTGGCTTCTGAATCTAGAAAAGAGCCATTTAGAGCCAACACAATCTCTGGTGTTTCTAGGGGCTCACTTCAACACATTGGAAGGCACCATCTCCCTTCCAGAGGAGAAGATTGGAGTGATTCGAGACAGAATACACGCGGCCCTTGCATCGTCTCACCTCTCAGCTCTCCAATGCCTGAAAGTAATTGGCACAATGACAGCTACCATTCCTATGGTGAAGTGGGCCCAATGGCATACACGACCCTTCCAAAAAGGGTTCCTTCAACAATGGGATTCTTCCAGCCAAGTCCAGCGCATACATCTTACGTCATCCATGAGGACGTCTCTTCTTTGGTGGCTTCAAGGGAAGAATCTGCGCAATCACCATTCAATCATGCCCATCTCATGGGTCACGTTGACTTCGGATGCCAGCAATCGAGGTTGGGGCGCTCACTGCCTTTTAGAAGTAGCGCAAGGCCGATGGGATTTCCCTGCTCGGGGGATTGTCTCCAACATTCTGGAGCTGAAGGCCGCCTTTCAGGCACTCCTGTCATTTCGCCATCTAATAGAAGGTTCATCTGTGATGCTAAGGTTGGACAATACAACCGCGGTGGCTTACATAAAGAAGCAAGGTGGAACTCGCAGCTGGTCTCTGCTACAAGAAGTGGAGCCAATAATGAGCTGGGCTCAGAAATATTTGTCCAACATCTCGGCAGTTTACATTCCGGGGATTCAGAATGTACAGGCGGACTTCCTCTCGAGAGTGCAATTGGACAACAACGAGTGGTCTCTCCACAGAGAGGTGTTCGAGTGGCTTCTGACCCTGGGAGTACTTCCAGAGGTCGATCTTTTTGCTTCTCCATGCAATCACAAAATGCCCAGATATTATTCAAGGTTCAGAGACCCTCAGGCTTACGGGATAGATGCTCTCTCAGAGCATTGGAAGTTTCAGAAGGCTTATGCCTTCCCTCCGGTACCGGTGATTCTGCAATTCCTCCGGAGGCTCAGAACAGAGAAGGTGGAGATCATTGCAGTGATTCCTTTCTGGCCCAACAGGCCGTGGTTTCCTCTATTATCACTCCTGAGTTTTCAAGACCCAGTTCCCCTTCCTCTCAGTCTGGATCTACTGTCGCAAGGCTCGACGTTACACCCATGCCCATCTTGCCTACACCTCAGGGTGTGGTTCTTGAGAGGGAAAGGCTTGAATCCCTAGGCTGTCCGGAAGAAGCTATTCCAACTCTGCTTAGTGCCCGGAGGGGAAGTACGAACAGAGTATACGAGCGGATATGGTCTAAATTCTCTGATCACATGTCTTCCCGGTCAAATCCGTGTAAGTCTCCAGCAGTAGAAGACATTCTAAGTTTTCTCCAATCAGGGCTGGACCTACCTTTAGCAGTCAGCTCGCTAAGAGTGCAAGTTTCAGCCATCTCGGCCTTCACAGGAGTCTCTTGGGCTAATCACACGTTAGTCCGTCAATTCTTTAAAGGAGCTATCAGGCTTAAACCTCAAAGAAGACCTAGGTTCCCCAAATGGGACCTTCCTATTGTCTTGGATTTTCTCTCCAATCTCGGATCAGATCCTGACAAACCTCTTTCCATGAGAGATCTCACGCTCAAGACCGTCTTCTTAGTAGCCGTGACGTCGGCTAAAAGAGTGTCGGAGATTAGAAATTTAGGCTCAGAAGAACCTTTCCTAACCTTTTTTCCAGATAGGGTAGTGTTGATCCCCATGCTTGGGTCAAACCCTAAAGTGACCTCAGTCTTTCATGAAAATCAGGAGATTGTACTTCCTACGTTCAGAACAACGGACGACCAGGATGTTCATCCACTTGACGTAGGCCACACTCTAAAGCAATATCTGGAGGTCACAAGTCCATTCAGACAAACGGAATTCCTTTTCGTTCTTCTCCATGGTAAAAACAAAGGAAAGCGAGCTTCGGTCAGATCAATTTCTTCTTGGATTGTGCAGACTATTCAGAGGGCATACAAGGCAAAGGGCTTGGCTCCTCCAGAGGCAGTGACGGCTCATTCGACCAGGAGTATCTCGACCTCGTGGGCAGCTTCCCGACACGTCGCGCCTGAAATCATTTGTAGAGCGGCTTCCTGATCTTCTATTAACACATTTGTTTCTCATTATTGTGTTGAGCCTGCGGCTCTGTCATCTATTAATTTCGGTTTACAAGTATTGTCGGTTGACAATGTAAAATAAATTTGGTTTCTTTGCTCAAACATTTTTGCCCGCCCGTGTGTATTTTTGGGCGAGTTATTTCTCACACGTATGCTGCCATGGAGCCTGTCAGGAAAACGGAAAATTTATATCAAATACTTACCGTAATTTTCCTTTCCTGATAGGCTCCATGGCAGCAGGAGTCCCTCCCAAAATGTCTGGAGTAGGCTAGTTACGGAACATGGATAGCAGCCTAGAGCAAAGATTTATGGGAGAGGGGGTCCTATTGGGTAGTTATGGAGGCGGAGCCTACCCACACGTATGCTGCCATGGAGCCTATCAGGAAAGGAAAATTACGGTAAGTATTTGATATAAATTTTCCGTTTTTTAAACCTGTGTGCAAAAAAAAATAAAAAAAAATGCAAAAACGGTTCTGGCATTGAAAGGGTTAAAAGCATAATGATTTACTGTAATTCACAGGCCATTTTTTGTATGTTTACCACTGAAAAACAAGGGGCCACAGACACCTATGGATTCCTTTAGGCGCCTGTGTTAATGCACTATTAGATTGTAAGCTCTTCTGAGCAGGGCCCTCTTAATCCTATTGTATTGTATTGTATTATAACTGTATTGTCTCCCTTTTATATTGTAAAGCGCTGCGTAAACTGTTGGCGCTATATAAATCCTGAATAATAATAATAATAATAATAATAATGCACTGGGTTTTGCAGCTCAGAAACCTAATTTATATAAAAACTATATCTTTTTGACACCGCCTAACCAACAAGTGAATATTTTAACCACTTGCCGACCACCGCACGCCGATGTACGTCCTAACTTAGAGGAAGGTTATCGTTTTTATGGCAACAGCTAGCTGCCATAACCCTGGTATCCCCGTTTTCGGCCGGTGCTCGGCTACAAGATAAAAGTGATCCCTGTGGCGGATTCGCCGCAAGATCACTTTTATCGGTGGCAGGAGAGGGCCCCCCTCCCGCCGCGATCCGGTGCCCTCCTCCACTTACCGGAGCCATCGGTAGCGGCGGAGGCGATCGCGTCCATTCCCTAGCTGTGCACGGAGACGAGTGAGGGGAAGATGGCCCCCACCCATCTCCATGACACTGCAGGGCGAAAGCGACGTCAAAACGTCACTTCTGCCCATACCTCTTAAAGGCACATTTTTTCAATGTCATTTTTAAAAATGACATTTCTTATTTATTTTTATTTTTTTATTGCATTTAAGTCCAAATATGAGTCCTGAGTTCTTTTTGACCCCAGATCTTATATTTAAGAGGACCTGTCATGCTTTTTTATATTACAAGGGATGTTTACATTAAAAAACAGTGAAAAAATAAATAAAATAAAGTAAAATAAATAAGAAAAAAAATGTTTAAGAATATTTTTACAAATTTTATAATTTTGTAAATGTATTTCTTCACCCTGATTTATTGGACAGACCTTAGGAACATTCACTATATGTTGTTACCATGGGGGAAGCAGTAGAGAGAGCTGTATACAGTTAGTTGCACTTGTTTACTGAATGTATTTATATACATAGCATTACATTATCTCCAAGTCATCCGTGACAACATAGAATATATGAGCATTTCCTAATGAATACAATGGACACATCAAGAAATTATACAAGCACGATGGGACAAGATATGTTATAGCTAAAAAGTTGATAGAATATTCCTATTCACAGCAGAATGCTTTCCAGAATTACTAGTAATCCTTAAGCCCCCTTGAATAATACACTGAAAAATATGTTTGCTAACAGATAACATTAGACTATACAGCTATTGCATATAAAATGACAAGATTCTGTCAAGGATGTTGAACATATAAATATACACAGTGAAAATGAGAAAAATCTACATGATAAAGTAGCTCGGAGCATCTATATTAGCTATAGTTTTGTAGAACTGTATGACTACTGTATAGTGTGACCAGCACAAAAACAGGGCTATCTTTGTAACTATTTGTTTGGTTTTTAATCTATTTGCATTGTACAAAGAATCACATTGGCCATTGATTTTATTTTACCTTGTGTAAGCTTTTAATCATCATTTATTCCTTATCTGTTTCTGTTAGAAACACCATTTGTTTTATTAAATATTATTTGTAAAGCATTTAGTTCATTGTACATTTATTTTACTAAAATTACAATCATTAGGTAGTTGATTCTGCATTTGGGCAGGCTGCCAAGACTTTGAAGCTGACGCTGTCTATGTGTCTTACATTATGTGTCTTACAATACATTCACATATGAATATTCACATAACTCTTCTTACCACATCACTATAAATAGGCACAGGAAAGTGAAAATAAATGAAAAAAGATGCCTTTAACTGGCAATCTCTTAAAAGCTTGGGGCTGAGAGCAGCGAGAGCAATCGGCTCCTGCCACTGTCAATCACATTTAGTGAGGAGGGAGTAGGGGGCAAGAGCAAAACATACACAGCCTGGCTCGAGGGCCAGCCTGCACGAGTGCCCTCATAGAAATGGCTATGGAACATAGAGAAAAGGCAGAGCAGACAGCACCAACAGGGTCCCCAGAAAAGGAGGTTCGGGGCGCTCTGTGCAATACCCTTGCACAGCGCTGGTAAGTATAACTTCTTATTTATTTATTTATTTTTTTTCATTGGACTTTACAACCTCTTTAAACCCAAATCAATATAAACTGTCAGTACATGCTATATTACATTATGTGCATATTCACTTTACCAATAGAGCATTTGTTTACTGTAGATTGCAAACAACCTAGTTGATCCTGCTGTTCACTGTCCTTCCTTCTTGTCTGTGTCCCTGCTGCAGCCTGAAATTGTGTAGACCAGCTGTTGCTGCATCTACTGAGCATGCTCCAGTTACAGTTTCCTGCAATGCTGTTCATTTCCTTCTTTTTCTTATCTGTGCAGCCCACATGACTACAGTCACACACATGGGTGTATACATGTGGTAAATGACAGTCCCCTCCCACCATCCTTCTTCATGTCCTAGCATTGCTAAACGCTATGGGGGTGGGATATAAGATGTTGATTAATGGAGGCTTCACCTCCCTATTAGTCCCAGCACATACACACCATAGATGCAGGCTGGAGGGGCATGACACAGCCTGTTATTGGCAGAACCTCTTCCAGATCTCTTTACAGTGTAAACAAAGTGAAAGATATTTTGTGTCAACATAAAATCTATACCATGTTATTGCAAAAAACAATAAACATTTGCTTTGGAATATACTGTAGATTTGTAATAAGCTTTAAAACACTTTGCTTATATTAAAAGAGAAGTATGGGTTTGGGGGTTTTTCCTCCATCATACTTACCTAGGTGGATGCAGCATTGGTCTGATGCTGCATCTGTCCCCCGGCGCCTCTACACTGAAAACCGAGCGATCGAACAACGTCGATGGCTCGGTTCTCACAGCTCCCCGAGCACAGAGCTGCTGACTGTCAATCAGCAGCTCTCTGCTCTGCTCCTCCACACTCACCGGAGTACTGAGCTGTGGAGGGGCAGAGAGCAACTGTCTCAGGCTCTGAGCAGCTCGCTGAGAGGCTGAGACGGGTGTCAGTCCAAGCACCTGACAGGTCCAGACTCCCATTGCCTGGACTGATTTCTGTGATGTCTGTAGAGAGTGGACTTCAGTCCACTCTCTGCTGAAAACAGGTCACAGGAGTGCAAAACAAATTGCACTCCTGTGACCCATAGGAGAAGTACAGCCAAACGAGCTTAGGCTGGACCTCTTTAATGATTTTGTTTAATTCTCTATTCTGAAAACTGAGAAAGATACTTCTCTATTCTGAAAGCTGTTTTCTGTCATGTGACCGATGTAGCACCAATCAACACCTATGCAGACACAGATTCATAGTCCAGACATCCTCTGCTGCTATACACCATACATCAGCAGAGTACTAGAACCTCCTCTCTCTGATATTTCCCCAAGGACAGGAAAGACCTGGGATAGATACATCATATGAATGCTGAACAGCAATGATTAAATAAGGTGCTCAGATGATTTTTTATATTAAATAAAATACAGTGGCATGATCATTATACGTAAATAGAAGGGATAATGGCAATTAAACATTGTATATTTAGTATCACTTTAAAGCAGCAATATGCCAACTTGGGCCCATAGTGCTGGCAATGATGAGCAAGTATACGCAGACAATTTGTACATGATGGCAGTCTTACCTCTCAAAGAATCCTCCTCCAGCGATGCAACATCCATCACCATCTTTCCTGATCTTTTTTCTAGGTCTGGAGCCATCAACCTTCAGCTCCTTTCCTGCATTAGCGGGTTATGGATAAACGAACTCTCATGCATATGCATGGTCATTACTTTGGCCCAACACCTAGCTCTTACTCCTGGCATCTGTAAGATGCCAAGATTGTACACTGAGCTGCACATGTATGGCAGTCATTGTACAGTTAAAAAAATATGATAGCAGTTAGGGAAAGAGGGTTTATGGCAGAAAAGACATACAAAGTCTTGTCTTAATGGAGGAGGAGTATTTACCGAATGAGAGGAGGTTTTTTAGCGATTGCTTTCCAATAATGGTAGCTCCATTAGTAATTACTGCTACTTTCTATAGCATACTGTATAAGACCTCCTGTAATTAAAGGGGTCATTATTTGCAGGTAAGCATCCTGTGGACATGTACACTGCAGCAGACCAGGATGTATAGCTTTCCTTTAGCCCCCCAAAGATTTAAACTCCCCTGCTCACACTTTTGCATGTTGTACAGCCCATGGGGAGCCACACAGCCAGTACTGCAAACTTTCTGGTCCCCATATTTTTCTGTGCCAATTATGTGTGCCAATAAAAGATGGCCTCTTTATAGGAATAAATCGATTTTTTTTTCATGCATACACAGAAGAAACAGAGAATCAGCCAGGGGTGTGGACAGGTGGGTAATGAGTATGTTTTTTTTGCAGGGAAGGGTAATTTAAAGCAAAACTATACACAAGTATAGTTATCTTTCATTTGTAATAAAAAATAATAAGAATTAATTGGAGATAGAACTAATTGTTAAATTCCATCCTTTCCAGGTTATTCACATTGCGGTCTTTTATTGGGTCCAGGTTAGGCAGTTCTGACTTCTACTAAGTCCCAAATGATGTGCCTCACTCACACTTACAGAATTCTCTGCCACCTCTTTGACCCAATCTGTTGTGGATTGCTTTTCAGAGGATGGTAGAGCAGTAGCTGCCAGGCATTTAGGAAGCAAGTTTCCAATGGAATGCCCATTTTTGTAACAGGTTTTTTTTATGTAAATACATCACAGCAACTGAAAGCATTAGCCCCACAGTTGCAGTAAGACCCCTGCCTGCTGAATGCACAATAAATGATACTTTTTACTCTAGTATGTGTAAGACCCTGGGTGGCTGCATGCTATCTTTTAGGCAAGCAGTCAAGGGAGCGGAAAAAACCTTGGCTCAGCCAACTGTTTTTAATGCCCCTGGCCACTCGTGTGAATGAGAACTTAAAGACATACTGCAGTAGACGGTAACTGTGTTACTGTATTATATATATGTATCTATATATATATGTATGTAAATATACTTAGTCTTTTGATGACAAGATCCTGGCACTAGATAGTTATTGGTAAGGGGGGTTTGGCAACAAAAACATGTATCTGCGGAACCTAAATTTAACCCAACTCAAACAAAACCCTTCCCTCAACCAAGTCTTATAACTTAAAGTGGTTTTAAAGCCTATGACTTTTTCACTTTATTGCATTCCTTGCATTAAGTTAACAAATGTTTAGGTAGCAGTATGCCCCCTCGACACCCCCCCCCCCACATATACTTACCAAGTCCTCACTCAATCCAGCACTGTGCACATTTGTAGTGGCTCTTCTGCTCTCACAGGCTTTTTTGATTGGCCCCCGCTGCTTTCAGTCAAATCTTCTTATAAGTGAGCAGGGGGCAGGGCCTAGACATGCTGTATTCGTCTATGGATGCAGGCAGTGTGGCTCAGGAGTGAGCCCCCATGTGTGCCCCCATAGCAAGCAGCTTGCTATGGTGGAACGCTAAAAAGGGAAGGAGACAGGAGTGGTAAAAAGAAGAGGAGACAGGAGCGCTGGCAGGGGGCCCAAGAAGAGGAGGATTGGGGCTGCTCGCTCTATGCAATTCCATTGCACAGAGCAGGTAAGTATAAGCCTGTTTGTTACTAAAAAAATGTGCTTACAATCACTTTAACTTAATTTCTAAATGTACCCTTAAACCAATTTTTGAGATACAAATAAATGTTAAAGGACTGGCAGCTTTATCTTACGATCTGTTGTCTTTGATTACTCAAAAATACTAATGTCACAGGAGGGGGCAGTAAGGATTCGGATAGGCAGGATGTTCACGAAAACACATTGCTATAAAATCAAAAGCAAAAACTTTCTTCCTGTTTCCTGACCTGTTGTTTTGCCAGGAGCTAAATATATAACGGTGATTGTATTACAGACATTTTCCTGGCCTTTTCTTTTAATGCTATCCCTGAGTTCTTTGGCCTGATAACTCATCTTCCTCAGCCCTTTTCTAATGTGATTAAAAGCACATCTTTATTCAATAACGTTGACAATAGCCTGACTGAGGCTTTGCCTGGCCTACTAGGTCTCAGCTACCAAGCTTTCATAAGATGATAATGTCAGGGCTGTCACTTGTAATTATTCTAGCACTCTGTTCCCTTCACCCTTAGACTCGTCTTCCCTATACAAGAATTCTTGTTCCTTCCGGGAGATTTCTAGCCATTTACTTGCTACATAATGAAGCAGACATTTTTGCCAGGAGACTGACTTAAAGTGGGAAATGAAAAATGTCTGTCAGTACAATTTGAAGTGGCTTTAAACAATATTAATGCTGTGCACCAGTCAAAATACAAAATACGATTAACACGTTGGATGTAACTAACACAAAACTACAATGCTGGCTTCAAAGGTTATTTTCATAGACAGACATTTCATTTTTCGATAAATGAATGCTTATCTCTGATTGGCTGCTGTGTATCCATTTATATCGCTACTGTTTTCATCATATAACTCAAAACTGTCATATGTGTCTCCAACTCCAACACAAAATCAAATGAGACAGGTTATGACACCAAAGATAACATATGCTGCTTCTGAGTGTGTGGACCTCACCTTATTTTATTACAGTAAAACCTTGGATTGTGAGCAGAATTTGTTCTGGAAACATGCTTGTAATCCAAAGCACTTGTATATCAAAGCGTATTTCACCATAAGAAATAATGGAAACTCAGATGATTTGTTCCACAACCATTTATTCATAAGTCCTTCAGTTTATAGTCTATATAAAAAGATTATAGAAATCTTGTGTTGTTGTGTAACCATAAAATGTCCATCCACAAATGGCAGCCTCCACAAGGGGATTAAAATCAGGCAAAAAGGCAAAATCTAGCAGGAGCTACTGAGTATAAAAGAGAAGAGAGGCGCCTCTAAGTGTAGCAATATGGTTACATTTGATGAAGTACAACATTTAGCAACTCACATGGTTGATGATTAAAAGAGGCACATCTAAGTATGCAGGCATCCGGGGTAAAGCTGTCCACATCGACCATCCTCCGTACCGCTACTGACATCATCCCTTCCACGCTGTGCTTTACGAGCGCGTCAAGCCTCGCTTTCAAATTGCTGTACTGCAGGGTAGTCTTCCCGGTCATGATTGCAGACTGACAGCGGTGATTGCCAGCGGTGCGGAGGATGGATTATGTGGACAGCTTTACCCCGGATGCCTGCGTACTTAGATGTGCCTCTTTTAATCATCAACCATGTTAGTTGGTAAATGTTATATCTTCAATAAATGTAACCATATTGCTACACTTAGAGGCGCCTCTCTTCTCTTTTATACTCAGTTGTGATGTGATGCTACAAGACATCGCTTGTATATCAAGTCAAAATTTATTTAAACATTTTGCGTGTCTTGCAAAACGAACTCAAACCAAGTTACTCTCAAATCAAGGTTGTACTGTATATATTTTGTAATACAAGGTTACCTGTACATCTGTACCTTGCAAAATTCAAACTTTTCTTCCTAGGCTAATAAAGTGAATCATCAAAAACCTCTAGGTGACATTTTTGTCTCCGTTCCTTTTGTTTAAGCAAATATGGGTAAATTTGCCACCAGACGTACCTGGCCCCTGCTCTGAACTCACACAGGTCTCATTGGCTGCAGAGAAGGGTGGGATATGCTCCACTCAGTACTCCTGCTACATACAGATCCTTCACCTGTCCTATAAGGTCCAGTAAGTTGATTTCTGCAGCAAAAATCAGCAGATCAGCAGACAGCTGCAGCTTGGAAACCTGTACAAAGCAATGACAGGCTCACGGGAGCCACGGCACTCTGCGGCTTTCGCATGTGCACTCATATGCAGCTAGGCATAGATAACCACCTCTTGGTGAGAACTGATTGTGTCCAGGGCAGGTCATCTGTCCCTAACCACAGGTAATCATTGGATTTGCATGCGAACAGTGGTGATGAGCCATCTTTTTTTTTTCTGTGATGTTCATATTTTTGATAAGATGTTTTGCTTTTTTGGGTGAGATGTCCTTGTTTCTAATTACTTGATGATTCATATTCTGTTTATTGCTTATGATTATTGGTTATTTCATTTGCACAAGTGTAAATGCTGCCTCTATTGGACATATTAGGGCAACTATTAGCATTCTCTGCTTAAAGCGATACTAAAGTCTTGTTTTTTTTTTCTAAAATAACAAACATGTTATACTTACCTGCTCTGTGGAATGGTTGTGCACAGAGCAGCCTGGATCCTCCTCTTCTTGGATCCTATGCCGGCGCTCCTGGCCTCTCCTTCCTGCTAGGGCACCCAACCAGCTGCGCTCCTGAGCCTTGGCTCTGAGTGTCCATTCACACACAGAGCCGCGGCTTGGCCCCACCACGCCTCCATCTCCTGATTGGTTTACTGGCTGTGATTGACAGCAGCGGGAGCCAATGTTTTTTTCCTTTATGCAACTAGCGGGTTGAGCGAAAAAAACGATTTCCCTGACCACACATTCAATGTGAACAGGGGGAATCACTTTGTATTTGTGGCTTTGTATTGTGACAGCTAGGAGATTTCCCCGGCATCAGTGTTTCCTAGCTATAGCCAGAGGCACTGACTTTTTGGGAAAAAAACTGACTGGCTGGTTGTACAGAAGTCAATCTACCAATCAATTTCTGTACAAGCAGTCTGCTCATATATGTATCGCAATTTGGTCAGTCCCTGCTGAATCAGACGAATTTCAATCCATGTATTCCTCCCTTAATGCCCTGATTTGCCCAAGGACAGGCAGATACCTTCCCAGGGCCAGTGTTTGACTATTTAATGCCCTATTCCATGCTTCCATTCATGCCATCCAATGTGTACTATTGTGTTGATCTCTGTGATGGTCACAGTGATCACATAGTACATGGTACTCAAAAATTTAATACAAACTCCAGCTACGTTAGACTGGGTTCACACTAGTGCGAATTCTATGCAGGTTTCCCTGCATCCAATTGGCATGACAAGAGAGCGTGCCCGACTTTGGAGCGTCCGTGGCAGCTTTGGAGCGAATTGCACAGGGGTCCTGTGTGTCTTTGGCTCAGTTTCAGGTCCGAATTCAAGCTAAACGGAGAACAGGGCCACACCAGACCCCCGCATGTGAATTAAGTGTGAACCTAGCCTTATAAGCAGCATCCTTTTGGGATAAAGATTTTACATAAATACAGTAAATACAAGCTGATCATTGTAAGCACCCCTGCTAGTGTGAAATGGCTCATCTCTGTCTCATCACTGTAAATGATACATTCTGCTGGAGAGCTTGTTCTTTTTTAAAACAACAGAGTTTCTGGCTGAAAAGCCAGGTGAAAATAGAAGGTTCACTGGTGGTGAATAGGGATGAGCTTGTGTTTGTTCTGAACCAGGTTCAGGCCTGAACATAGAAAACAGCTGTCATTTCTGGGCCCTCGGGCTGTGGCCGAGTAATTTCCCAACCCACAGCTGACAGAAAAAAAGGGGCAGGGATGCTGGTGACAACATTGACCTAATTTGGCCACACTGAATATGAAAATACTTTGCATGAAAACATTTGGCATTTAGGTGGCTGCAGTATCACCTCCTGAATGCTTGGCAGCCACTGCTCTACCACAATTTGAAAATGATATATAGTTTAATTCTAGTAAACTATTTATGTTTTCATAATAAATACACCTGTTCCTGGAAGGTTCAAACTTTTTTTTAGGGATCATATAACAGATTGGAATGCTGTTTTTTATCTAACCAACGATTAGTGCTTCTCTAGAACTTTATCTCCACTTTGTTTTGTTTGCTTCTTGGTCATGATGACCAAGAAGCAACCAAAACAAAGTGGAGATAAAGTTCTAGAGAAGCACTAATCAAAGTTGGTTATAAAAAAAAACAATATTAACAATATTCTAATCTGTTATCATCCCCCCTAGAGCACTGGTTAATCCATCATTAACAATGAAAACCATACAGCAATCAAAGCCTACAGAAAACTGATCGCCAAAACCCAGTGTCCAGGTAATGAGGTCATTAGTAAGAGAAGCAACCAAAAGGCTGAAGTAACTGCAGAGATCTATATTATAATGAAGAAAAACATCCATGGATTAAAGCTGGGCTTTATAGATTACTGATGGGAAGTAAACCTAAAAAATCGACACATTTGTAGATGCATGGCTGAAGACATGAAAAATGTATTTCCCAAGGTAATTGCATGGTGACAATAGTATCATGTTGTGGGAAGGCTTTTCATTGGCAGGGACTGGGAATCTGGTCAGCACTGAGGACAAAATGAATGGAGCCAAAACCAGAGCTATTCTATAGCAAAAGTAGGAAATCTTGGCACTTCACCCGTGAAGCTACAAATCCCATCACGCTTCTCTCCCTGGAAGTCATGCCTGTGCTTGTCAGAATCCTGCAAGGCCCACTAGGATTTGTAGTTTCTCCACCGCTGGAGTGTCAAGGCTGTCTATCTCACAAAATCAGTTTTATTCTACTAGAAACCTCAAAGGGGCAGAGATCCAGTGGAACCTCGGATTGTGAGTGAAGCGGTTTACGAGCGTTTCGCAATACAAGCTTTTTATTTTTTTAAATCCTGACTCGCCTTCGAGCGTTGTCTTGCAAGACGATCAGGATTCAAGCTGCTGGGGTGTGAAGTACCGCATTTGGCCAGAGGTGACACTCGGAGAGTGTTTCTGAGTGTCTCCGGCGCCCCCGAACCTCTGGCCACATGCGGTACTGCATAGACAAGCAGTGGCCGTGGAACAGATTATCGATCTTCCATTATTTCCTATGGGGAAACTTGCTTTGATATATGAGTGCTTTGGGTTACAAGCATTCTTCTGGAACTAATTATGCTTGTAACCCAAGGTATTACTGTACCTTTATACATATACACATTATACACATAACCATTAACAGTATACCTAACTTTTTTCCTCTTTGAATAGAGAAGGAGATGGATAAACCCCATGTTAGTATTTTGCTATCTGTGTCCCATTCCAGGGATTTCCCTTTGCCTCCTGTTCTGTAGACACTACAGGAAGCCAGAAGTAATCTATCCAAAGTGAGGTAAACCCCCTCCTAGACCAGGGGCCTCAAACTGGCGGCCCTCCAGCTGTTGCGAAACTACAAGTCCCATGAGGAATTGCAAGGCTGACAGTTACAAGCATGACTCCCACAGGCAGAGGCATGATGGGAGTTGTAGTTTCAAAACAGCTGGAGGGCTGCCAGTTTGAGACCCCTGTCCTAGACAGTTTGGGATAAGTGTCGCGATTGGAAGATTCCTCCCCTATTTCTGTTCTGGTGACAATGGCTCCCAGGACAAATACAGAGGGAACATCTCCTTTGTAGGGTTTTGGCTTTAGATACATTTTAACACTTGTTTATTTACATTAGGCTGATCATATTCACATGCATATCCAAAAAAATGTAGGAAAGACTATGGTAGGGGTAGGAAAACTTCGGCACCCCAGCTGTTGTAAATCAACGAATTCATGAAGCATTGCGTGACATTGACAGCCACAGGAACGAATCCCAGAGGCATGATGTGATTTTTAGTCTTACCATAGCTGAACTGCCGAGGTTGCCAACCCCTGGAATATGGTTTCCCCTTAAATAATAATGTAACAATAGCTTACCTGTCACAGTGGTTGCATTTAAATGGCTTTGCCCCTGTGTGTTTTCTGTAGTGCCTCGTAAGCTCATCACTCCTAGCAAAACGCCAGTCACACCCTTCCCAAGAGCATTTATATGGCTTCTCACCTGCAAAAGAATACAAACAGATTGTAAGAAATAAAATCTTATCATACATTTATACATCTGACCACTCAGCCAAGACCCTAGTCTTTGGCTTTCCAACTATGATGAAAGGGGTCCCTTGTAGCACCTGAAATTTGTTGGCTTTTTCAGTTTGAATAAAAATAAAACTTTCTAGACTTTATCAATGGAGTTACACTTTCTTTCCTAACATCCCCCTCCAATAAAAACTTAACAGGATTTTTTTTATCCTTCCCTTCTCTATCCAAAAACAAGGTTGGCATTGGGTTCACACTAAAGCAGAACTTTACCCAAAAGTGGAAGTTCTGTTTTTCCACCTCCTCCCCGCCCCTCCTTTATCACTTTTGGGGATATATGTATTTTTTCAGGGGATGGGAGTGTGTACATGGTTTTAATAGGTCCCCTCTCCAACTCAGTTTGGCCTCCTTTCTCTTTGCCCTTAGCTTTCCGGGATATGTCACAGGTTCCAGAAGGCTGGGGGCCCATTCGCAAAGCGCAGCGGGAAGCTGGCTATGAAGCTTCAAGGAGTCCCAGCCAGCTTCCCTTAGTAAACATGGCGGCGTCGGGAACCCGAAGACCGGTGAAGAACCGGCCTGAGTGAGGACAGCGCTAAATCCTTGGACAGGTAAGTGTCCTTTTATTAAAAGTCAGCAGCTGCAGTATTTATAGCTGCTGACTTTTCATTTTTTCCTTACAGCTTGAAGATTCTATTTAATATGCAATGCCCATTAAAAACAAATGATTTACAGAGGCTTTAGGAGTTCTCATAGGTTGTGAAAAAAATAACTAGAACATTTTTTTCCTTTCATTATTTCCTATTTGCCAAAAAATAAGTAGTATTTTTTATTTTGCTAGGAATTTTTCTTTAATACCTAGCTTTTTTTAAATAAATAAAAAAGAAAGGAAAAATAAACTGCCTGCGGAAATATCTGAGTTCAGCCAAAATGGATATTTGTGTGATCCTTACATGCTAATGGACTGACTCACACACTGGCTTCTGGTATGTTTTGAGGACTGTAGTAGCAAAATCCCCCACCAGCCAAAGTTAACATTTGTACTTCATAAAGGCATGGAGTCTCACTCTTCCCTGG
This sequence comes from Lithobates clamitans, assembly GCA_037952925.1. Classification (NCBI taxonomy): domain Eukaryota; kingdom Metazoa; phylum Chordata; class Amphibia; order Anura; family Ranidae; genus Lithobates; species Lithobates clamitans. Next base: position 5,039,179 of record JBBGZY010000558.1, on the reverse strand, counting down.
GCAGCAGAGGGAGTCACACTACTATGTTGAAATATTTACCTAGTAGGACCACACTTAATGACATGGTATATGCTTTGATTTGGGAACTCAGATTCAGCAATCTAGCTTCCAGAGTCACAGGGAGGTATAAAGTTTGGAAGCAATCAATCCTAACTGTCAGCAAAACTCAGTGGACCTTTAAAGTGTAACTCGAGCCAAAACATTTGATGTTTTTACAACTTTGTCCCCATCTGAGCAAGTTTTTCCTCTTTTCCCCTTTCAGTGACCACCAAAACAGGGGCAAGAAGTGAGAAACACAAACCGCAATAAAAATGTCAAAAATGAATATGCTTTATTGTCATTTCTTACAAACAGAGAAGCAAATACAAGAAAAAACTTGAAGATTCTAAACCTTCCCCACTTTATCCAGACTGGAGTTTCACCTTAAAGCAGTATTTAATCCAAAGCAAACATTTATTGAATTGCTTACCAATTCTTAAATGTGATGGCTGCATTTTGTTTTAAGCTTTCTTTCCTTTATTTTCACCTTGTGATACAGTCAGCAAATCTGTTGTTTTTCAACAGAACAAGCTCTGCAGATGTAGCCATATTGAGACAAACCGTTTACTACTGACAGGGGTGCTTACAACGATCAGCTTTTATTTATTTATGAAGAGCTTTCTCGCAAAAGTAGTGGTGGCCTGTGGAAATTTTTATTGAGGGGGGGGCAAACAGTAAGCCACCAACCCCCCCCCCCCACTGGGTCGGTTGGTGGCACTCACCCCATCACTGCTGACGGCTTCCCCTGCTCAGCGGCCTCCTGTTCTCCTGCTGTTCTCCTGTGGCCTCTCATTCTCCGGGTCATCACAGCAGCTTCCGTTTCCTCCCTCCTCCTCAATGGCCAATCGGGAGTCATTCTCTTTTGGGCCAATGGGAAAACAGGCCTCACACCCACTTCTGATTGGCTGGATTGTGGATCAGCGTTTCAACAGTGAATATTTATTCGCTGTTGTAACACACCTGGGTGGGATTGGAGCGCATCCTTTGCGACCCAAGCCCACCCGATTTTGTAGCCTATTAGAGCCTCTGGCTCTAATCAATTCATGCACCCCATGCCCTGAAAGGGGCCCGACGCATGATTAGGGGGTGGCAGGGGAGGCCGTGGATAGATTCATGTTATACAAAATCTATCCATTGCATATAGGGGGGTGGAGTGGAGAGAGGGGGCGGTGGGAGGGGAGAGAGGGGGCAGCACCCGGGCACCCCTAATGGAAGGGCTGCCACTGCCCAAAAGGAAAAAAAAACTGTTTGCTCTCTCTGCTTGTGTAACTGCAGTGTGAGCTGGAGTTTGGCTTCAATTTGTTAGAGTATCTAAATCTGATAGCACATCTAACACTCCCCTCCCCCCAGTCTGACAATTCTGCTGTCCAAAGATACCCCTGTGCTCTTACATCCAGCGTGGAGGCACTCTAATACAGAAGGTGTGTTACTGGTCAGCTCACCAGGTAGAAACACAGGGGAAACAGCCTAAGAAAAGGAATATATATAAAGATATGTGGCGCTAACTACAAGTAACTACATAGCTATACCTACGATTTTAAACTGTAAGTTATTACTTGTTTTTTTTTTAAGAAATTGGATTGAAATACTGCACTATGGAGCCCTCCTTCTTTATTGCATGACCATATTGCATCGGATGCGCCTGAAACCCACCCTGGTATCGGCATTGCTGTGGATATCTGTGGGAATCGATCAGTTGCTGAGGATCCAGTGTATATCCATACCAAGGCTTGACTTGACCTGTAGAGGTCTTTGTATGAGGTGAGAGGCTGGGGCAAATGAGTGGCGCACCACGGATGGTGATAATAATTGGATGAAGTGGATTTCGTTTGGTCGTTTTGCACATGCACTTTTTTTCCTCTATGAACTGTCACTTGGAGATTTTTTCCTTTTTGGACTTTGATTGCATTATTTGCACTTTTGGAGCATTTTTTGCACTTTATTGTTTTGTTTGCACTCTATTAGACTTTCTGACATTAGGAATGATTATTACCGTTTACTATGTTGAAGACTACTTGCACTTGTTTATCCAGTATATAGCTGTAGCACGGTCTTATTCTTTCAGTGTGTCCATTACACTTATTATTTTTGTCACATTTTTTATTATTTATTACTTGTAGTTAGCGCCACATATCTGTATATATATATTTATTTGCTATTCTGTGTGGGAACACTTTCATGTGTTGGCAGCATCTCATATTCATATATATTATATATTTTTTAAATGTTTATTTTATATTTTTTTCATTTGAGCTAGTTTAAGTTATGCGCATTAGTTCTCTTCTCTTTCATATCTAAGAAAAGGAAACTGATGCAGCCAACCCATCTAAGGATTGGTAAGCTGCAATATATTACATTTTTTGTTTTGCGTTTTATACCGCTTTAAGGCAAAAATAGCATCTTGGTGACAAGTATATATAAATAGATTCCAATAGACCCCATGATTCAGATAGCATTTTCAGTCTTTCTGTGGTTTACTAATGGTAGCCTCCCTGTCGGTATTCCCGAGTGTGGCTCGGGGTTAAAATTCAGTCCCATTAGCGGTAACCCCAAGCCACACTCGGGTGCGCATTGCAGGGTCCTGGTGCGGCGTTACTTACCTTGTCCCCAGGATCCTGCGATGTCCCCCGCAGTGTCCGAGGGCTCTGTCTCCTCCGAAGCCTCTCCTTGCCAGGCTCCGTTCCCTGCGAGCGCCGCGACGCATGGGGGCGGAGCCTGGGGGCAAATTAAAAAAAATGTAAAAATCATAGCACATACAGTACTGTAATCTTACAGATTACAGTACTGTATGAAATTATTTCACATCCCTTTTGTCCCCAGTGCTTTGGCCCATGCCCTGCATGCAGTTTTATATTATATATACTGTTCTTTCTGCCTGGAAACTGGAGATTGTCCATAGCAACCAAAAAGTGTCCCTTTACATCAAAAGTGGCTTTAGACCAGCTAGAAAACAGCGATAGTAAATTAGAACACTTGCAGAATTGAGCGATAGTGAATTGTGGGGAAATTTATTTTATTATTATTATTATTATTTTTTTTTTAATTATTTATTTTTATTTATTATATTATAATTTATGTTTTTCAAACTTTATCATACCCGGGATATCTACTAGACTCTTGTTTGGACAGTGTGTTATTGTTAAGAATTACAGGCCTACAATATAAAACGCCAAATTTCCATGCAAAATAATTGTACCGCTTTCAGCACCTAAAATCCGAAATAATCATACCGCCAGGGAGGTTAAAGCTGAACCCCGGGTATAGATTTTATTGCATACTTACATTGGTCCAATGTAAGTATGCTTGTGCCATACCCGTGGGACAGCTGCAGAAGTGGAAAACCACGACAGTGATCGTTGCAGTCTTCTGGGTCAAGCCCTGCATTTTTATTAATAAAGTCAAGGTGCACTTTGATTAGATGAGTTGGAAAGGGGGGGGGGGCGGTGACATCACGATAATGTCACCACTTCAGCGACAGTCCTACAGGTATGAAATATCTATACTTACACTGGTCCAAATTGGACCAATGTAACTATGCTACAAAATCCATACCTGGAATTCAGCTTTACAAAGAATGACTTTTGTTTAATAGCTTTCAATAATAGATTAACAGGATCACCAGGCGGAGAGAATGTCATGTAGGCCCTTCCAGGGGCAGAAAATGTGACAAGTGGCTATTATTCCAGGTGCTGTGTTGTGATGCAACGCATATTGTTCCCCTGAGTACCACTTATCATGTTTTATGTCCAGAAAGAGAGCATTTCACGGTGATTTTTTCAAGTGTTTATGGGACTCCGATGTGCTGGAAATCCACGTATGTAATTAGACATTTATGGGTGAACAAGTATTAATGGGCATTCGATGCACCATTGCTGTAACAAGCCAAATTCATTTTTTGCCAGCTTCAATCATAGATCATTAGGCAGATAGAGCTGATCTATTCTGGACACAGCAAGACTTGACTCCAAACTACCTTAATAAGTACATTTTTAATTGTTTGTGTTTCCTGCAGTCATGCTGGATCTGTAATCCTTTTCTTTGTAATTAGTTTATTTTTGTAGCTGATGTTACGTTTTTCCAGTTATCAGCCTTCCAATGCATAATTACAGTGAATTCTATAAAAATCATCAGTTTTTCTGTTGACATTAAGTTTTTACAAAGCTGTTCCAGACGTCAGACAATAATGGTGAAATGTAAGTTTACAGAAATGACATAAGAGAAAAAGGAAGTAAGACTTTAAATAGCCTATCTGACAAACTCACACAATCTATTTTTATAACAGTGCTATCCCTTGTGCATCTTATATAGCAGCAGTATCATCCAGCAGATTACAATACAATATAACATTCTGCTGGGTCTGTGCAATTCGATATATGCAATACATCCTTTTGCTTGAAGCAAATCACTTTGTTGGGCTTTTTTTTTATTTTACTAAAGGTACATTTTGGTGGGATACAAGGCTTTTGCTGGTCATACACAGCACGATAAAAGAAAGATCATATTGCAGATTTCCGTTTCAAAGATCTTTTGCTTGAAAATAAATTATTAGTTGGAAATCCATTCGATTTCCTTCCTCTGACACTTGTAGCCACACTGCCCTAAGCAGAAGTGTTTTTTTAAGGCTTCATTTACATCACTGCATTGTGGAAACCCATGCACAATTGCGCACTTTCCCGCAATGCACAAAAATGCACTGCCCCTTTGCAAGACGTGCAGTGATGCCACTAATTCTTGCCACACATCTTGCTGTAAAGCACTGCATAAATTGACAATGCTATATAAGTACAGTGCCTTGAAAAAGTATTCATACCCTGACATTTTCCACATTTTGTCATGTTGCAAACAAAAAACGTAAATGTATTTTATTGGGATTTTATATGATAGACCAACACAAAGTGGCACATAATTGTGAAGTGGAAGAAAAACTATAAATGGTTTTCAAAATGTTTTACAGATAAATATCTGAAAAGCTTAGCGTGCATTTGTATTGATCCTCCTTTACTCTGATACCCCTAACTAAAATCTAGTGGAACCAATTGCCTTCAGAAGTCACCTAATTAGTAAATAGAGTCCACCTGTGTGTAATTTAATCTCAGTATAAATACAGCTGTTCTGTGAATCCCTCAGACGTTTGTTAGAGAACCTTAGTGAACAAACAGCATCATAAAGGCCAAGGAACACACCAGACAGGTCAGGAATACAGTTGTGGAGAAGTTTAAAGCAGGGTTATGTTAAAAAAAAAATATCCCAAGCTCTGAACATCTCATAGAGCACTGTTCAATCCATCATCCGAAAATGGAAAGTGTATGGCACAACTGCAAGCCTACCAAGACATGGCTGTCCACCAAACTGACAGGCCGAGCAAGGAGAACATTAATCAGAGAAACAGCCAAGAGGCCCATGGTAACTCTGGAGGAGCTGCACAGATCCACAGCTCAGGTGGGAGAATCTGTCCACAGGACAACTATTAGTCGTGCACTCCACAAATCTGTCCTTTATGGAAGAGTGGCAAGAAGAAAACCACTGTTGAAAGAAAGTCATAATAAGTCCGTTTGCAGTCTGCGAGAAGCCATGTGGGGGACACAGCAAACGTGGAAGAAGGTGCTCTGGTCAGATGAGACTAAAATGTAACTTTTTGACCTAAAAGCAAAATGCTATGTGTGGCGGAAAACTGCACATCACCCTGAACACCCCGCCCTGAAAACATGGTGGTGGCAGCATCATGTTGTGGGGATTCTTTTCTTCAGTAGGGACAGGGAAGCTGGTCAGAGTTAATGGGAAGATGAATGGAGCCAAATACAGGGCAAGCTTAGAAGAAAACCTGTTATGCACACGAGCAGAATTTTCGTCAGACTGAACTCCGAAGGACTTTTCCGATGGAGTTCCGACGAAATGGACTTGCCTACACACGATCACACCAAAGTCCAATCCTTTCGAACGTGATGACGTATAACCGGACTAGAATACAGAAGTTCTTAGCCAGTAGCCAATAGCTGCCCTTGCGTCGTTTTTGGTCCGTCGGACTAGCATACAGACGAACTGATTTTTCAATAGGAATCAAGTCCGTTGGAAAGATTTGAAACTTGTTCTATTTCTAAGGTCCGTCAGATTTTTAGACAGAAAAGGTCAGATGAAGCCCACACGCGATCAAATTGTCCGACGGATTTGTTCCGTCGGACCTTTGATGTCGAAAAGTCCGGTCGTGTGTACGCGGCATTAGAGTCTGCAAAAGACTTGAGACTGAGGTAAAGGTTCACCTTCCAGCAGGACAACGACCCTAAACATACAGCCAGAGCTACAATGGAATGCTTTATATCAAAGCATATTCATGTGTTCGAATGGCCCAGTCAAAGTCCAGACCTAAATCCAATTGACAATATGTGGCAAGGCTTAAAAATTGATTTTCACAGACAGTCTCCATCCAATCTGACAGAGCTTGAGCTATTTTGCAAAGAAGAATGGACAAAACTTTCACTCTCTAGATGTGCAAAGCTGGTAGAGACATACCCAAAAAGACTTGCAGCTGTAACTGCAGCAAAAGGTGGTTCTACAAGGTATTGACTCAGGGGGGCTAAATACATATGCATGCCACACTTTTCAGATATTTATTTGTAAAAAAATTTGAAAACCATTTATCATTTTCCCTCCACTTCACAATTATGTGGCACTTTGTGTTGGTCTATCACATAAAATGCCAATAAAATAAATTTACATTTTTGGTTGTAACATGACAAAATGTAGAACATTTCAATGGATATGAATACCTTTTCAAGGCACTGTACCTGTAATAAATGAACAAAATAAGCCTTCTACGTAGAGATGGTACCCTTGTGCCAAGGTCTGAGTCTGGGGCCCGGGCTTGCTGTGGGTGGTTTTCCCAGGAGTGGAGCCAATCCTAGGAAGGAGCACCAGGGAGGAACTTCGATTGGAGGCGCCAAAGAAGCTGGAATTTGGTTTGCACCTCAAAAGGAGTCTGGTGTCTGACCCAGGGAGTCTGTGCTGCACCTGCTCTACAAGTGCTTAAGAATCACAGGATGCCAGTCCTTTTATCTTTGTAGGAATGTAAATACAATTTTCCCTGGAGTCTGCACTATGCGATGGGCCTACTGTTCTCTAACCCTCTTTCCCCGAGTTTATGGTGGCAAATTTATGACTGCCACCTATCTGTCCAGAACCCACTATATGTCAACGACTCAACCCTGAGTTGCAGTGTCAGCCCATCTGACCACTAGGGTTCTCTAACTTAGGAGGTAGGGGGCTGTTTATTTTCTAATTAACATGATTAGTCAAAGAAAAAGTTAGCACAGAGAGCCAAGGCAACTAGAACTTCCAAGCGAGCTATGTCAACCCATAGCTTTACTTTAAAGTGTATCTATAGCCAAAACTTTTTTCTGCTTTTTGGATAGAGTAGGATATGGTTAAAGCTGAACTCTAGGTAGATCTAAAACACACAAATTATTGCAGCTGTGTAATTATTAACACATCATTAAATGTAATGTGCACATGCAAGAAGTGTAAGTACCTAAATTTGGCCTGGCATGAGTTTCTTGTAGCCTCTATATAGCATAGCTGGAATGTGAGAGGAAGAAGCAGCACAAAGGGCCAGTCAATTCATGTGCTGACCGGAAGCATGCTGATAGGAAGAAAAAACATAGTGACAAAGAGATAAAAAGCTCCTTACTGTGCCACTTCACCTTGCACTGTCCAGTCAAAGGTAGGGGCAAGTTCATCCACTCAGAGGAAGTAGGTTGAATGATGCTGGCCATCAGACCGAGGACATATAGTGGTGGAAAAAATATTACATGGGGAAATCTCTGGATTGAAGGTGATTGAAGGTGAATTAAATAGCTGGTTTTGTAATTCAATCTTTTCATGTGCTAATCATTTTTATTGTGTTATTTTTAGCTGGAGTACTACTATATCTACTATGTCCAGTAGGGGCAATTTCCCTTCTCTACGTGCCCCGGTGACACAACATGAAGAGGAAGTCTCTCAATGGTGAGCAGAAATACTGACCTCCTATATCAGTGACCACTGTAAAAATTTGGATTTGCCATCACTTTCTGTCCCAGTGACAGTGGTAAAGTGGGCCATAGAGTGGGTGAATTTTCCTAAAAGGATACAGCAATAAAACCTGTCAGAGGTTCTAAACCTTTCATACTTCATTCAAAAAAAAGAAAAGTTTAAGTTACACATACAAATTTAAATAATAATTATAAAAATGAAACCCCATCGCCTTCCCTATAAAATGTTGCCATTTTAGGCTGGCGATACAAAATGTGTTGTAATATGAGGACAAACCTAAACAATCCATTCAATTTAAATCCAATCTCCGATATCTTCATTGTAGCTCGAGTATCCATTGTCCGCATTTGGAAACAACTGACACCCCCTGACCCCACCACGTTTACACACATTCTTAAAGTGGTTTTAAACCCTTTTGCGTGACTTCTACCTATAGGAACAACCGACACCCCCTGACCCCACCACATTTACACACATTCTTAAAGTGGTTTTAAACCCTTTTGCGTGACTTCTACCTAGTAGTGCGCCGATGTCGACATTGGCGCATACGCTGTGAAGAAACGGACCACCGTGGCGTTTCTTCCCCTAGCGTGTGCCGTGACTGATGGCTCCTGTGCGCATGCTCGGGAGTGACATCACGCGGCTCGGGCCAATCACAGAGCCGGAGTCCGCGGCCACGGAAGGAAGATGGACGCAGCCTGCACAGGGGACAGTGCGGGCTTTGTTTGCAGGTAAGTGTCATATAATGGGCTAGTATGTGATGCATACTAGCCCATTATGCTTTTAATTTGCAGGCCTTGCGGGGAGCAAAAGAGAAAGTAAAACCCATCGGTGTTTACTTCCTCTTTAATGATCATGCTTATTATGAGTATTCCTGTGCTAGAGCCCATCTCTCGTAAAATAAATTTTACTGACAATGGTGTCCCTGGTTACACCCTAATTTCTCCCTGAAACTTTAATTCCAAATAGATAAAAAGCTACTTACTGTGTCACTTCTCCTTGCACTGTCCAGTCCAAATAGGAACTTGGAACCCATGTCTATACCTAGGGGACTTTATAAGACAATCACTTACACTCTTACCCTATATTTACCTCCTTGTTATAATATATAATCTATACTTATTGATAATAAAGTATACTTACTGTAACTCTCCAAGCGTAAAGCCGCACCAACTCACTCCCCCCCCCGTTTATTTTCTATCCTCTGCCCAACTCTTCCTCCCTTTTCCTCCCCTTTCTCCTGTCATTTTGGCCTCTATCGGCCACCCACATTTCTTCCCTCCCTTTTATAAAACTTTCACCATATTGCTGTGTACCATGCATTTGTTATTGTTTTGGTGTGTCCAATTATTTATTTTTTTCTCAATAAAGACATTTTAAAACAAACAAAAAAAAAAAATGTTAATCCAATCTAATTGCATATATGGTCAGCCTTAGGCTAGGACCTATATAGATTTCAAACATGGAGGCAAGCGCAGTATTTGAATTGCACATTTTCTCTGGTGTGTGCAAGAGCATATTCTTTCTGGAAGGTATAAACTTTTATGACATTACAGAAAGGATGTGCAACCATTCTTTTCACATCACATCAGGGGTTTTTGGTCTGTGGTAATTGTGCTACTAATGATGGATCATTTCTGAAGAAAGTATAATTTGTCCACTCAGCAAGTTGTCTCCCGTTTCATCACATTTAGACCAGCACACCCATATGTATTGCCACATAGCTCTTCCAGCAAGAGTATGTTTCACCCATTATTTTTCGTGGAATTTAAAATTTTTTTACTTTACTGTGTTTATGACACAAAAGTTGCTTTCCAGGTGGGGGGACATTCATAGGAGAAAAACCCCCTTTTCAACGTCTTTACCTGGAGCTTGGGCTGGAGGAAGCGTGCAGCTTGTTACACAGAGCGAGACTGACAAGCATGGGATAGGTACGTGCTCCTGACAGCCCCCGGTGGTGACTAGAGGCATGACAACATTTACTTAAAGGAGAAAAACCCACAAGAATTAGATAAATTCCTTAGGAAACTCCCTTAACTTATCCAGCTGCAGGGTTCTGTGGTAACAGACCCAATCTTCACCCCTCATGGTGGGCTCCGTTAAAAAACCTTCAGGGACTGGGACCCCTTTTTTATCGGAGGATCCACAGCTCTGGGCCTGTAAAGCACCCCGCCAGGAATATGGCTGCAAAAAAACAAATACTGGATCCCGGGGGGTCCAGCTCTCTAAAAAGAGAAGCGTTACAGGCAAAACCTTGTTTATCTGGATATGAGGCCCGGGAACTATTCAATTCAGCCTGAATGGTTTCGGTTGCAAAGCTTGCCCCAGCAAGGAATATTCCAGTGGAGCTCAGCATAGCACATCTTTATTCGTGACCAACACCTAAGACACTGGTGAAAAAACTGAGGTACTCCCGGTAAGGGGAGGGGTTATATGGGGAATTGAAATTCCTGTTTAGGGTGTGCCAGTGTCCATCACCTGAAGGTAACCCATACAGTTATTACTGTGGCTCTGTGTCCCGTGAAGTACAATAAAGAAGGTTGCTTCTTACATACCGTGTTTCCCCGAAAATAAGCCCGGGTCTTATATTAATTTTGGTAACAAAAGACACAGTAGGGCTTATTTTTGGGGTAGGTCTTACCATGTAATGTGCTGTCTTCTCTCCCCCTCTCTCTCCCTGCCTTACAGGAATCCCCAGTGTGAACTGAGTTAAAATGCTTGTAAAATCCTATAATCCACTCTATTACAGTAGTGTATAATGTACAATGTGTGTGTTTCTGTAATATAATTCTGCCAAATACCTTCATTATAGCGCCGCTCTGCGCTTCTGTGACCCGCCAGAGCTTTCTTCCCTGCAATTATATTACAGAAACACACACATTGTACATTATTTGCTACTGTAACAGAGTGGATTTTAGGACTTTACAAGAATTTTAAACTAGGGCTTATTTTCGGGGGAAGGGCTTATATTGCAGTCCAACTGGAAAATAACGATAGGTCTTATTTTTGGGGAAACATGGTACGTGGTAGTGCACGCTCTGTTTTACTTTAAAGTGGACTGTAAAACTGTAAGACAACAAAAAAAAAACACTTTCCAATCCATAAGCAAATATATATTAAAAGATAAATTAATACTCTGGCCCTGATTGAATATAAGCCATATGGCACTGATTCACTGTCACTTCTGAGCCCTCTTGTGGGGCTCAAAATATCTGATGAATGCCCTGTGAAATGTCCACTGTTTTTGAAAAATTAATAAAAAAATTTTAAATATATAAAAAAAAAGATAAATTAACCACTTCAGCTCCGGAAGGTTTTACCCCCTTCCTGACCAGGCCTTTTTGCTATACGGCACTGCGTTGCTTTTACTGACAATTGCGCATTTGTGCAACACTGTACCCCAATAAAATTGATGTCCTATTTTTCCCACAAATAGAGCTTTCTTTTGGTGGTATTTGATCATCTCTGCGGTTTTTATTTTTTGCGCTATAAGGGAACATATTTTTCAGCGCACAGCTAAACTTCTTCCAGGTATCCCATAGAATGCTACCAAGGGTCATTTTGTTGTATTCCTTTACGAATAATACCACGTAAGTTTCATTAGTGTGAGCTATCTCATCTTCTGTAACTGGAGAGGCTGGAACATGATGAAATTTGACCGCTATTAGTAGCTTTTTTAGGTTGCAGTGGTCATGTAGAGATCATTCTTTTTTTCACACAGAAATGGATGCTATTCTTTGACAGCATGTGCACCAAAGTAAACCTGGTAGAAAACTCTCAGTGAGTTCAGCAGTAAAGGCTGTGCTGAACTTCTGCCTTTCAGAATCTTTAAATTCTTCTTTCGGTATATATGATAATTCTATGACACCCTACCGGTTTGCACTCATTAGCAGAGGTAAAATCCTAAAAAAAAGTATAGATCATACAGTCTGTGCCTAAACCTCTGCCCCAGAAGAGTGCAGAATATAGATTTCTCCTGAAAGAGATTTTAGGTCTACAGTTGGAACTTCTTTTAAATAAGGTGAATTCTACAGTTTAGCCTGCTTCATTTGGAGAGACACCAAAAAGTTTCATGGCCTATCTTCTCTGTTTAAAAGAATATAGTTTGCATTGTATTAAAGCATAGCTTATTATGTCCAGCAAGTCTTGTAATTCATCCATCCTCCTGCCACACTGCTTTGGCAAGAAGATGACTCCACTATTTCTTGGTTGAGCTTTATCGTATCTTGTTTCACCTGCCGAGCCAAGATCTACAGAACATCATAGATATTCTCTCCCAATATACCGGGGGTTTGAAAGCGGCTGTAAACAGCTGGACGTTTTTTGTTTTTTACCCTGCAAGGTAATGGCATAGTGTGCTAGTATGCCTCACATACTAGCACATTATGTTAAACTTACCTTAAAACAAAGCCCTACTGTGCTGAGATGTCAGATCTGGAGGCCGCTTCCATTTTCACCCGTTTTGTTTCCGGGTTTGCGGACTACGGCTCTGTGACTGGCCGGAGCCGCAATAACGTCACTCCCGCGCATGCAGGAGCCACCGGTCACGGAACAGGGCTCTAAAGAAGCAGTGATGTCACTGGCTGCATGTTCAGTTAATATCTCTTAAACCATGCACGTTTAAGAGATATTTATATCACCTATAGGTAAGCCTTATTATAGTGAGAGGAGAGAAGAGCTGCAGACGTTCCCTCCTGTACTCCACCTATACCATCTGGTTTGCACTCTAAGCTTTTACATATACCTCTAAAAATGTTATTGCCTTTTTATGTACTGTAGCTTAAGAACATTAATTACTAATAGAAGCTTGACAACCACTTGTTTATTTCATGCACTAATTACTGCTTGCTTGTAAGTCCCTATAAGGCCCAATATTTGATCTATGAGTGGCTAGCTTTATTAATTAAAGTGGTTCTAAAGCCCAAACATTTGGCATTAAGGCAAGAAATGTTTAGGTATCAGCAACCCCCCCCCTCCCTACTTTTTACTTACCTAAACCCTCATTTGAACCAGCACCATGCACATCTGCAGCTCTTCTCTCCCCTCACTTCTGGGTCTCGCTGGCTTTGCTGGGGCACCAGGAGCCATTGGCTCTGCCACAAGGCTTTGGAGCAAGCATGCAGAGTGCCTGCATGGGTAGCGGCTTCCCATGGGGGGCACCGGAGAAAGCGGATGGGCCAGGAACGCCAGCAGGGGACCCGAAAAGAGGAGGCTTGCGGCCGTTCTGTGCTATTCCATGGCACAGAGCAGGCAGGTAAGTATAGACATGTTCGTTTGTTTTTTTTTTAACTTTAAAATCACTTTAAATTATTGCCCTTATTCAATAAAATAAGTTTTCAGTCCTAAAGTAAACTCAGGGACTCAAAAACAGATATATTTTGGACTTGTAATGCAAGTACACCTACATGCCTATAGGTGTCAAAGCAAAGATTTGCTTTCATGGTCAGTGTTAATTTCGGTGACAAAAATATTTTCATCTACGAAATTAACACTATTTTAGTTGACTAAAACTTAAAGGGCATTTTAGTCAAAAGATTATGACTAAAACTAAATCGAAATATGATGTCAAAATTAACTCTGGGTATGTATCACAATGGCTAGATCTGTGTCTTTAGTGGATGCTCAAACCTTAATACCATAAATAATAACATGTTTTTAGGTTTTTAGTCCAGGAGTATATAATGAGTTTGGAAATTGTAGAGAAATGCTTAAATAATGCATTACAGTTTTACTAAACCCATTAGATTATAGTCGACTATAATCATTTTAGTTGACTATAAATGTACTGGAGATTTTAGTCGACTAAAATACCACTAAATTGAAAACAATTCAGATTACAAAAATATGACTCAAACTAAAATCTTAAAAATTAACACTGTTCATGTCTTTGACCTTCCTTTTGGCCTATTGCTCAATTTTAAGTGTATTGATGGATAGACTTTAGCCTTTGTAAATCAGGAAAGGGTTTTTAGAGGCTTCATGCACCAAAGACATGCCTTCTGACAGGCTAGATAGGACTACTTACTCTTCTGGCGTTTGCCTGGGTCAACTGCTAGAGCTAGAAAAAAACGACAGACCCAGTTGTATTGAAACCATTTACAGATAGAAAGGAGTGCACATCATTTCCAACTGCAGCTTGGTATAATCGCACTCCAATCGCTGTCAGTATAAGAAGAAAAAAGTGGATGTGCCTGACAGAGAAAACACAGAAAATATGTACTGATTACAGTAATAAAGTACAGTATAAACTGAGATGCAGAGAAAACACAGTCTTCCTGTTCATTACCTCAATGCTTCATTTAAGCACTGCTTTACCTGCACCAGTCCACTCCATTCCCTTTTGTTGGCCATCTGGAGACCTGACATAACCTGCTCATGATGCAAGAGAGCTACCCCCAAACATACATGGCTTCTTCCTGTCCCTTCTTTACAGATAGCCTGATATTATTATTATTTAAGGTACTTATTTAGCACCGTCAATTTACACAGCGCTTTACATATTCATTGTACATTCACATCAATCCCTACCCTCAAGGAGCTTGCAATCTAAGGTATATTCTAACTGCTATGAACAACTAAAAACTCAGATACAGGTTAACAGCATGAATCTTTTGATTGTAGCACAGTTGCAGTGTTTACCGTATAAGCATAGCCTTCTCTGCCAATCCATCCATTGCTTTCCACTCACCCAACATATAAAGTTCAACATAACAGCAAGAACCTATAAAACCATCCACAACTCTGTCCCAAACGACATCACTTATGTTGTCCCAAAATACCAACCAAACCATTCTCTTCGCTCCTCCCAAGACCACCTGCTCTCTAACTTTCTTGTCACCTCTTCTCATGGTTACCTCCAGTAATTCTCCAGAGCCTCTCCCATCTTCTGGAACTCCTTACCCCAATCTGTCCGACTATCCCCTACTCCGCCTTTAGTTAGTCCCTGAAAACCCATATCTTCAGAGAGGCCTATCCTGCCTGTGACTATTAGGCTACTTTCACACTAAGAGCGCCCGGCGTTAGCAGTAAAGCGCCGCTAGTGTTAGCGGTGCTTTACCATCGTTTTAGCGATGCTTTTCAGCCGCTAGCGGGGAGCTTTTCACCCCAGCTAGCGGCCAAAGAAAGGGTTAAAAGCGCCCGTGTTGCAGCGCTGCTGAGGCATTTTGCAGACACTTCGGCAGTGCTGCCCATTCATTTCAATGGGCAGGGCATTTTGGGAGTGGTGTATACACCGCTGCCAATCCGCCCCAAAGATGCTGCTTGCATGAATTAAAAGAAGACTAAATAGTAAAGTTAGCCAATGTTTTTTGTATAATGTGAAAGATGATGTTACGCCGAGTAAATAGATACCTAATAGGTCATGCTTTGAAATTGCGCACACTTGTGGAATGGCGACACAGTACGGTTTGCGGTTACCAGGTTAGTTACTGAGGAGGTCTAGTGCTAGAATTATTGCTCTTGCTTTAACGATCGCGGCGATACCTCACATGTGTGATTTGAACATCATTTACATATGCGGGCGCGAATTGCGTGTACGTTTTCTTTGCTGTGTGAGCTCACGGGGACAGGGGCACTTTAAAAACTTATTTTTATTTTTTCTTATTTATTTTGTTTATTTTTTTAGTAATAGGTGCTGACAGATATTCTTTATGGAGGGATCGGGGGTCTAAAAGAGCCCAAATCCCTCCTTTGCACTTCAAAGTAGTTAGATCGCTGAAAAATGTCCTTTCTGAATACTGTCTTTCTTTATCAAATTCAAATTTAGCAGCCGAGTAAACTGGAAGTGATGTTGTGACGTGTCGCTTCCGTGTTTACACATAGGAGACTAAAGGAAAGCCGGCTCCCTGCCAGTTTCACCCTAGCCGGCGGAAGTGCCGGATCGCGGATCCGGTCTCGAGTGGGATGGGTGGCCTGGGAAGAGCGGCAGAAGGCAGCGGGGGGGGGGGGGATGTCCCCTCCTGTTCCTCCGGGATAACAGCCGAGTGGATTTTAGCCTCATCGGTTGCTATCCCTGAAGAGCCGACCGCCCGTCTAAAAAAACGGTACCGGGATGATGCTTGCAACTGCTGGCATCGTCCCAGTATAACTCCTTAGGCCCCATTCACACCTGAGCATAGCGTTTTCAGGCAGAAAGTCGCAATTTTGCCATGTTTTTTTTGCCGCGTTTTGCCATGATTTTGTAGACGGTCAAAAGGTCACCAACGTAAAAAGCAGAAAAACGCCTGTAATTTGCCGAAAAAAAAGTTCCAGAACTTGTTTGAGCTTCAGGCGTTTTGGGACTTCTGGCTTCAAGTGTTTTGGAGTGGAGATGTGAACCATCTCCATAGAGAATAATTGATTTTTTCCCCTCCAGTGTTTTGTAGCTTCAGGCTTCAAGCTACAAAATGCTCAGGTGTGAATGGGGCCTTAAAGCTGAGGCTGCATATGTGCGTACGGTCGTCGCTAAGGGGATAATCTTATTAATTAGTTTTGTTTGGAAATACTCCATAAGCAATAGTATAAATGGTTCCCTATTTTACATGTTATAAGTAAGCTAAAAGCAAACAATTCTTCCATGATTACAGACCCTAAAAAGATAAAGACAAGCAGTAGATCATTTAAAATATATTTAGGATTCACCCCATATCTTTTGAAGCATGCATTCTTCATTTTCCTTTTTGCTGCAATGCAACGTGTACTTCAATCTTACAGTTACAATAATAAAAGAAAAAAGATGCTTTGCCAAACCCAAATTTAGCCGGTTTGGAATAATGTTAAAAAAATGTATAAAACCAGCAAGACGTTTCTATGTCACCCTATAAGGAATTATTTCTGTTAGGCTTTTGGGTAGTCATTCTCCAGAAGAACACTTGGGGTTTGATAAATTCTTCTCATTGTTATCCACCATTTGTAAGGCTGCATCTGTCTTCTGGTAGACAGTGAGTCATTGCCCTGCCTGGGGCTGGAGTAAAAAGGTTAGGATCCAATCCTTCCAGTATTACTTAAAGCTAAATGTAGAGGTGACCTATTAAACTCAGTCAAATGGGATTTTCAACTCTCAGAAGATTAGAGATTGTTTTGCCAATCAGTATAGCTCAAACGTACTTCTTTGATTTTTCAAAAGCATTAAGGTGAAGTCACGTACTTGATGCAATGGAATTAAAGTAGTTCATCAAGTAACATTTTTCAGTATTTTTTAAGGTTCTGTACATGTATATGTAGCAAATACACTATTGGATGGTTGCCACAAAGGTATTTGATTACATTTTCAGATATGATGTAGCTGTCGCATCCAATCAGTTGATAGGAGACAATCCCAGTACAGATTTGTAGAGCAAAACTAGTGGTAATTATGTGAGGCATTTTAATATATGAGAACAAATAACTTTTTGTGTACAGATAAAAATGATAAGTGTAAATACTGTTATATGCTATATAGCAAAAAACAGTATATTAAAATCAAGATTTAAAAAATGTAATTCTACTCTTGTGAATTAATAGGTAGTTAATACAGGTTTATTTTAATTTACCTAAACATAGAAATACTTTCATGCCTTGTAATAAATGATACGAAGATCCTATTTTCAATGCCCAAATCCACACAGGGTGCACTCACAATGGCAGTTTTAACCGTTCCATCACATGGTTCATCCTCTTGGTCCAGTTTGTGAAGTGTTAGTGCTCTGAACTGTGCCCTGGAATAGTTAAAGAGTATGCAAACCCAACATTTCATATTCCTGATATGTGCCTGCTGCACCATGTACTTGTATGAAAAATGATCCTGTTCTCATTGTATTGCTTCCTTAGTGTGAAATCCCTGGTGTTCCTTTCAGACCTTTTGCTTTCCTATTAAAAAATGACCACGGAGAACACACTGTGGTCAGTTCTCTAGCTTTGCTGGGAACCCAGCTTGCTCTCCTCCAATGATCAGAGATGTCTTGACACCCCCCCACCCCCCTGCACAGCTATTCACTGGGAAGATCAGTGTCCTGCTATTTCTACTCCCCCAGCTCTTATGCAGCTGAGAACAGAGGGAATGTGATCACTTATAAAAAAGGGAAATAAATATGTATAATGTTTATACTTAGGTTGAGCACTGTTACAGACAATATGCTCACAGAACATTACTACTGTAATGCCGCGTACACACGATCGTTTTTCTCGTCAGAAAAAGATACGACGGCTTTTCGCTCAAGTTTGTCTTGCATACACACACGGTCAAGCAAAAGTTTTCTGAAATTACGACCGTCAAGAAGCGGTGACGTACAACACTACGATGAGCCGAGAAAATTAAGTTCAATGCTTCCGAGCATGCGTCGAATTGTTTCTGAGCATGCGTAGGGATTTTGCGCGTTGGAATTGCCACAGACGATCGCATTTTTGGATAGGAACTTTTTCCGGCCGAAAAATTGAGAGCATGCTCTCAATCTTTTGATGACTGTAATTCCGCCACCAAAAGACTGATGGAGCATACACACGGTCGCATTTTCCGATGAAAAAATCTCATCAGTCTTTTGCGGGCCGAAATTCTGACCGTGTGTAGGCGGCATAAGAGTTTGAAGTTTGTAATATGGAATTTCAATTAAGGGTGGTTGCAAACAAAGTTCAGAATTGCAATTCATGTTGCCAGAGATTCAAAAAAAATTGAAATATGTGTATATGTAATATATATGTGTATATGGAAATGTGTATATGTATAGCCACATATTTTTCTTTTTAGTTTTAGAGTAGGGAATCATTAAAAAAACAGTTATTTTATTTATTAACTGTCTGTGTCTCATTATGGAGATAATCCTTCCCTTCCTGTCCCCAAGGCCCAATAGAGGACATCTGTAAAACTTTGGATTTCCATCACTTTCTGTTTTGGTGGCAAACCCCTAGGATAAATTGAGAGTACAGCAAATGGCAACACAATTAACAAAATGGGATGAACTTATAAGGAACAATTACAAAAATTACACTTATTCACCTTGGAGAAGAGGTGCTTAATGTGATCGTAAAGGCTTGTTTTAAAAAAACAAAAAAACAAAAACAAACATGTTATACTTACCTCCTCTGTGAAGTTGGATTTGCACAGAGCAGCCTGGATCCTCCTCTTCTCGGGTCCATCTTTTCTGCTCCTGGCCCCTCCCTCCTGACGAGTGCCCCTATAGCCCAGCAGTTTACTATGGGGGCACGCGAGCCGAGCTGCAGCTCCGTGTGTCCATTCAGACATGCAGCTGCCATTTGGCCCCGCCTCTTCTCTCCCCTGATTGGCTAACTGATTTTGATTGACAGCTGTGGGAGCAATTGCACGTGGCTGTGCCCCAGTCAATCAGGAGGAGAGTCCCAGAGGGCGAAGGAAACGTGTACATCGCCGGAGAGAGATGGGGCTCAGGAAAAGTATTAGGGGGGTGCTGGGGAGGCTGCTACACAAAGAAGGTTTTTTTATCTTAATACAAAGAATGCATTAAGATAAAAAAAAAAAACCTTCTGCCTTTACAACTCCTTTAAGAGAGGATACACTTACAATGTACAAAGGCAAATTCACAAAGGTGAATGTAGTCATGCTAGTAAACTGCTTATTGTCTCTAAAAAGCTTAATTCTAAACCATGTAAGGAGTTCTTTACGGTAAAGCAGTGAAAATGCTGCCACCACGTTACCGAAAATATACCACCAGTGCCATAAGGAAAGTCAGGAGAGTGCAAATAAGTTCTAAAAATATCTTAGACGTCTTCCCCAGTGAACATCCCTCCAGTGAACACATATATAGGGTATGGAATTTCTTAACAACTTAAAGACTCAATACACATACATACACACATACACTGAACAAATCACAGATTACAATGTATGTAATCTTCCCAGCAGGGACAGAAATAAGAAACCAACAGAGGTTCTAACCTCTTTTTACTCCATCCAAAACCAAAAAAGTTTTGGCTATACAAATATTTTATGGGCGCTTTCACTCTGCCCTGCTACGGTTTCCCTGCAGTGTGGGTGCAGCGCAGTGTACCCACGGTTTTCATGCAGGTTACTCACACTTTAATATAGAATTCTATCAGATTGTACGATGCATCTTTGGTGGCGCAGCAGGACAGTGTGAAATGGGTCTAAGTCCTCATTCACATTGGAGCGACTTGTCATGTGACAGGTCAAATCGCATTGAAAAGTCGCACCCTATTGCCGGCAAAGGCCATGTTCAAACTGATGCAAAGCCAACTTTGTGGTGCTGCACTACTTTTGGCGATTTTGGGTGCAACTTGAATAGACATCTGTGCATGAAGCCCCACAGATGTCTTCAAAGTTGTACCTGAAGTCGCACTGACATGCAGCTTTGAAATTATGCGATTTCAGGTGAAGTCGCACTATTTCAAAGCATCATTCAATGTTAACAAGGGCTAAGGCTTTTAGTACAAAGCTAAGTTCATACAAATTATTTTAAAAAATTTCAAACTTCTAGACAATTTCTTTAATTTTAACCAAGCTTTTTCTCGTTCTATATGAGTTGACACACATCTATAAAATCCCTCCGTTGCTGCCACTTTAAAACCAGTATTGAAAATAGGTCTTTAATGCTGTCAAATCTACAATAAAGGACCATTGAGTTTGCACTTGTAGAATTCTTTTAAGACAAAGGATTTTCCAACTGTGAAAAGACAAGGCCATGTGGTTAAAAAGCATTTTTGACCCTGAGAAATCACAATGTTAATACATTTTCTTTTTGTCATTTGGACTTTAAAAGAGATGGCTGCTTTATTTTCCTAATCAAACAGCTGATGAAATGGACCTTGAAAGAAAAAGAGTCTTTAGACAGAAAAACAGGGATTCTATCCCAGAACAATTCCCAGGAGGCAACAATATGACAACCACATGAAGAGTTCCAAACAATCTATGTCTATTACGGTATCATTTTTCATTTATTTGAAAGCCAACCTATTAGACAGCACTGTCCAATGGGGGAGGGGGGGGGGTTCAGACCCAAAATTAGAAAAAATGACATATCACAGGCCTAAGAAGGCCATTCAGATTTTGTTTTTATGGGATATACAATCTTTCCAAGAAAAAAATATGAGCAAATGTAACTAATTAATATAAGATTTTATTGATCATTTCAAAGCTGTAAAGTACAGGACAGATTAGTAAGAGTAGGCAGGAGCAAAATACATTACAGTAAAACCTTGGATTACGAGCATAATTCGTTCCGGAAACATGCTTGTAATCCAAAGCACTTGTATAACAAAGTGAATTTTTGCATAGGAAATAATGGAAACTCAAATGATTAGTTCCACAACCAATTACTCATAAGTCCTTCAATTTATAGTCCATACAAAAAGATTATAGCAATGTGATAGGTTGTGTAACCATAAAATGTCCATTCACAAATGGCAGCCTCCATAAGGAGATTAGAAGCAAAATCCAGCAGGAGCTACAGAGTATAAAAGAGAAGAGAGGTGCCTCTAAGTGTAGCAATATGGTAACATTTAATGAAGGTACAACATTTAGCAACTCACATGGTTGATGATTAAAAGAGGCACATCTAAGTATGAAGGGATCCGGGGTAAAGCTGTCCACAAACCTTCTCCCACACTGCCGACTCCCACCGATGTCAGTCTGCAATCGTAACCGGGAAGACTACCCTGCAGTAGAGCGATCTGAAAGCGAGGCTTGAAGCGCTCGTGGAGCGCAGCGTGGCAGAAATGAGGTCTATAGCGGTGCGGAGGATGGTCTATGTGGACAGCTTTACCCCAGAAGCCTGCATACTTAGATGTGTCTGTTTTAATCATCAACCATGTGAGTTGCGAAATGTTGTACCTTCATTAAATGTAACCATATTGCTACACTTAAAGGTGCCTCTCTTCTCTTTTATACTTTGTAGCTCCTGCTGGATTTTGCTTCTAATCCCCTATGGAGGCTGCCATTTGTGGATGGACATTGTATGGTTACACAATCTATCACATTGCTATAATCTTTTTATATGGACATGATGCTACTTGTATATCAAGTCAAAATGTATTAAAAAATGTTGATTGTCTTGCAAAACGCTCTCAAACCAAGTTACTCTCAAACCAAGGTTTTACTGTATTTACAAATTGTTTTTACAACTTTTCCATCATATTTTCCTTGTCTGTACATTTGGGAACCTGATGGGAAAGTGGTACAATGTCCGAGAAGTGTCCCAAGATTTTCTGGAGTTGAACAAACCATCGGCCAATTTTTTTTAAGGATTTGACTAGAGAACAGTACAGTTAAGCTGTATTTCTGTATATAAAGTAGACAGCTCTATTTCCTTCAGCACTTTCAGTGGAACTCCAAACAAAATATTTGTCCTAGTTTTAGTTTAAGGCTGCATTCCTGAGGGCAACATCCAATTCATTTCAATGGTACCTGTTCACATCTGAGCGTTTTGTCACCTGAAGCAAAACTTGCAGGTTGTATTTTTAATGCTGATATGTACATTTTGGCCTTGATACTCCAGTTGTAACTTAATATGAAATGTCCCAAGAGCGTCCTGGGGTGATTGTCATTGCTTGTTGTCACTGGAAGGCTGAGAATTATT
The DNA here is from genome assembly GCA_037952925.1 of Lithobates clamitans. Classification (NCBI taxonomy): domain Eukaryota; kingdom Metazoa; phylum Chordata; class Amphibia; order Anura; family Ranidae; genus Lithobates; species Lithobates clamitans. Next base: position 5,016,596 of record JBBGZY010000558.1, on the reverse strand, counting down.
CACTTAAAGTAGTAGGATGAACTATTAGCCACAAGAGGCTGGAGGTTTTCCTTTGTCATTTCCATCCATCCCTATGAGGTACATTCTTGCATGAGAAGTCATCCCAACAGGCTCCCTAGGGGTATCCCCACATGCTTAAGAGACCATACTAGCGATAGTTGGTCCACATCCAGGGTGAGTGTACATCTATGTGGGGCATCCAGTTGCACAGGAGATGTCATTTCAAGCACAAGCACTTTGTTTCATTACCTAATGGGACTTTACTAATGTTTTGTGTGTTCTGCATGTTTACATGAATTTGATCAACCCTAAGCGCAGCAAACTGTTGTTTACACCTGAAGCAAAACGCCTTAAAAAACGCCTGAAGCTCCAAAAAGAACATGAGCTTCTTTGGGGCAGATTGGTGACCTTTTGACCTGTACAAAATCGCGGCAAAAACGTGGAAAAATTGCATGACTTTGAAACGCTCAGGTGTAAATGCAGCCTGAGTGGAAAAGGGTTAGGATCCCGTTTTGTTTTATTGCTGTCTATGTCCCTATTAGGGAAATTCAATCTCACATTGTGACTGCAGTCACTGGTACAGAAGAGAAGTCTAACATTTTCAGGGTTGTCACCGGTACAGGATATGAGGAGAAATACTTTAATGGTGACCAATGTTGCAGCGAGAATTGCTCTAGGTGAGCATCCCCCCCTTTGACAGTTGGGGCAATTTCCTTTTACTTCTTGTTTTGCCCTCTGGACAGGAATAATCTGCAATAATAATAAAGCCATAAAACCTGACAAAAGTAAGATCCCTGCACCACAAAAAAGGGTTTTGGCTAGAGATCCACTTTAATTTTTAAAATGATAATTCTGCCACTTAAATAATGGAAAAGGGCTGAGGCCTACATTACAGGACGTCATCACTCACATGTGCCTTGGACATCATGGTCTCTAATTACAGTGCTGCAGTGTGGGTTGCATGATAGGAAAATAAAGGATTTATAAAAATAATTTTCTAGGAAATGGTTACATCACTGAACTACTAAAAATGGCTTAGGCTGCATAATAGCTTCCAATGTAGAGTGTGGACTCAGTCATATAGTTTTATTAATGGCTTGAAATGTCCAATAGGGTTTACATATGTTTTTTTCATTTTTTAAAGATTACTAAATAGACAGGAGTGCCAGTGACGATTCCACCCTTGCGTGTCTGAGTAAGAAAAGTTGATTGCTGTATTAATCCTTCTAGTGTTAAGGGATTCACAAATGTTAAGACTGGAAGTGAATTAAAAAGGTCTTTCCTTCATTAGAAGGATTAATTTCATATCCCACAGATGCTCATTAAGTATTCTGATTAGACTAAAGGGCAAATTGAGAGAGAACGAGAGAAAGAGTAAGAATGGCTCCTGGTTTTAATTGTACTGTTTGTTAAATATGCAGAGCCGGCCCCTGTAATTAACAGTTTCATAAGGTAAGGATAATTAACATTTTTTAGAGTATATTGATTTTGACAGCTTTGAAGTAAAAATATAAGATCAAGGCCATAAGTAGGATTTAACTTAATAGATTTGGCTTATGGTAAGTATCAGTGTAAAATCCTCAAATGGGATATGCTATGGAGCTTGAATAAAGGATGGGGTCTCTCCTGTGCTCACAGCCCTGGGCATTGCCAAAGACATGATGCCCTCAATATTCACACTTGATCAGCCCTGAAACCTATTAATCTTTAATTTACCTTGTAGATCACTTATGAATATTATTGCCATGTCAAACATACCAAATAGTTCCAGTAACCCACGAGGATATACTCCAAGTGCATTGAAAAATACACACTTTTGTCAAAGTATTCAAAACTGTGTGCATGGGAAACTTTCAGACTATCTGCAGATTTGTTTATTAGGGTATGGAGATATGTTATAATAAACCTATATGAGGTATTGTTATAATAAACCTAAACCTTAACTAAATGACACTTGGTTTGTTAAAGTACTATGTATCATAACAATTTCCATGTTATTTTCTTTTATATAGTATACTACTTTGACCTTTTAAATGACTTTTTATATCACAATCCTGCTGATCTACTCTTTTAGCCACTTCCTGTCTACATGCACCCACTTTAGCATCAGCTGCTTATAATTGCTCTATGTGTGAGCAATATGTGTGTAGGCATGGCTGCATGGCTGATGATGGTGATAATGATAGTGACAACAGTGGACTATGCCTGAACAATGTGAATGTCAGCATGGCTGCTGTCACCTAGTCACAATACAAAATGTAACAAGGTGACAACACAGAAACATAACTGCAAGACAGGTGTCACTCTGTAACAGGAAGTACAGCAACAAGGACCTTCAAGTCAGGATTACCAGGTAATATTTTTGCTGCTCAGGCCAATATTCAGCTTTCAGCGCTGTCACACTTTGCATAACAATTGCGCAGACGTTACACTGTCCCTATATGAAATTTTTATAGTTTTCTTCCCACAAATAGAGCTTTCTTTTGGAGGTATTTAATAATCGCTGAGTTTTTATTTTTTACTAAAAAAAACATAAAAGACTGACATTTTTGAAAAATAAAAAAGTTTTTTTTAGTATCTGTCAGTAAATTTTGTAAATAAGTAATTTTTCTCCTTCACTGATGTGTGTTGATGAGGCGGCACTGATGGGCACTGGTGAGACAGCACTGAAGGGAATTGATTAGGTGGCACTGATGAGGAGGCACTAATATGCCACACTGATAAGCACTGATAGGTGGCACTGATATGCGGCCCTGATGAGCACTGATAGGCGGCACTAATGGGCACTGATAAGTGGCACTGATATGCAGAACTGATGTGCCCTGATAGGTGGCACTGATGGTCACTGATAGGTGTCACTGATATGCGGCACTGATGAGCACTGATGGGAACTGATAGGGGGCACTGATGGGCACTGATGAGCAGCACTGATGGGTACTGAAAGGCAGCACTGACTGGCATCACTGATGGGTACTAATTGGTGTCACTGATGGGTACTGCTGGGGCTGCACTGATTACTTGAACAGTCTTCTGTGCGAGGAGATGCCGCTGATCGGCAGTTACATTAATATGTTAATCCTTGAATGACATATTAGTGATTGGGTTTGAATCTACTTAAGGAGTTGAGAATATTTACTTATTAAAGTGGAGTTCCACCCACTTTTACAACTCTTGAGCACCCCTCACTAAACTGTGCACTGTAAACGAATTGGATATTTAAAAAAAAAATTCTCAGCACCTACTGTATATCTGCTGTATTCATTTTTCACTTCCTCTTCCCTGGCCGTGGCCCATTGCATCATTTCCTGTTTGCAATGCCTTCTGGGAAGGGGCGGCAACTTCCTCTGACACTGCCGTTGCTATGGAAACCTGACCTGAAACCTATTACACTGCTTGTGCTGCACTGAGCATGTGCGAGATCTGCAAGGATGAGATCCAGGTAGAAATACAGTCTGGCTTCAGATGCCCACACTTAAGATGGCCATGGCCTGCTGTAAGTTTATAAAATATCAAACTACTGTTATAAACTAACAAAACAGACCTTAGTTTACAGATGAACTTTACTAGAATACATTAAGCTTGTGTATTATAGGGGTATTTTTATTTAAAAAGTATAATTTCAGCCGGAACACCACTTTAAATTGAAGATTCACTTCAATTATCTATTCACATGAAAAGCCAATTCCTGTGCATTTATTTAATCTTCCATTAACCACAATGTACGTGACAAAACACTTCCCCACTGCCTGTCAAATGCTCATTGAAGAGTGATCTACTGTGGATTGGCACTATTGATACAAAATGTGTTATCACATTTTGTCCTGGGTGTTCATCTGTATCACTGACCGCTCAACCATTAAATGCAATGGTTTCCTAATGGAAAAATTACAATAAACAAATTGTGTACCTTAAATATGATATTGCAAGCAAGCTACTTATATACAAAGCATTTACATAATTTGTCCTCAGCAAACATCACCCCTATCCAAAGGACATTGTACAGCTGCAAACTCATCTAGGAGCTATTTCAGCCCCTGTAGTAGAGGAGGACCACAGCAGCCTACACTGGAAGGTAGAATGAAATTGTTAATCCAGTTTGCATAATTTTATTATTCAAGATAGAAGGCACAGAGCTAACCGTTTGAATGTGTCATCCATAATGTGCATTAGGCTTCATTTTAGAAAATGGATTTTTTTGTTGTAAGGTATAATGGGCTGAGTTCTCTCTGGGGTCATTTAGGATGTCAGATTTGTGATAGGTTTCCTATAGGCTTCTTAAATCCCCAGAAGAAAGGACACACGGTATACTAAATGCAAGTGCCCCAGCATATATTAAGTGTGGCATTTGTGATTACTGTTAGAATAGCATTGAAATTAAACAATGACGACTGTTAGCATTGTTGGACCTAAGCATGCATTTAAGCAGGTATAAAGATTCTAAAGTCTTTCAATCATGTCACTGGAAACGATCAGAGCTGTGCAAGCAGAGCAACCCTTGATAGGCAGTGAAGAGCAAAGTGACCCTGCAATTTCTTGCAGACATGATCAGGATTATTTATTAATTCTAAGGCTGGCAATAAATAATAACGATAGATTGAATGTCTAGGCTTGATTCAACTGCCCTCATGGCAGCAAGTCTTCAAATCGCTCAATAAACTTGCAATCTAGTTTATGTCAATGGAGAAGGCAGAGGGAGCAGTCTACAGGTTCAGGTAAACATTTCCCCAAGCGCTCAATAAAGATCAGCACAGGTTTTCTGTCCAATCAGTTTTGTCTCTGAGATCTTTTAGCTGACGGGTGTGAGTTTGTCAATACAGAAATGAGACCACCACTTGATCATTTAAAGCTGTAGTAAAATTTACAAAAAAAAAAAAAACCTTCCCCCTACAAAGTTAAGGGCATACTGTGCTAGTCTTCACTGACAGGGCTTCCATTTTCACCTGTTCTTCCTTCCAGGTTCGCGGGCACCGAGCCACAGTGACGTCACTTCCATGCATGTGTACGGGAGCCACGATCTCGGCACAGCGCTCTGGATGGTATACCTGAGTATGTCGTCTATTCAGAATGCAGTGCACATGCGCCAGTGACGTCACTGGCTGCTACAAATGTGAATATGTCCTAAACGTTGCACGTTTAGAAGATATTGCCTGTACGTACAGGTAAGCTTTATTATAAGGTTACCTGTAGGTAAAAGTGACCAAGCGGTGTTTACTATCGCTTGAAGAACAACAATCAAAATGTAGTTTCTCCTGGCAGCCAATCAGATATCTCCCTTCAATAATATGACTAAACTAAAATCTGATTGGTTGGCAAACGTCATTGCATTTTGTACATAATCACTTGCACTGCCTTATTTAAACCTGGTAGTATTTAGGTATAAAATAAAATAAAATCAGGTGCTCGTTCAATGTATATTAAGAACGTGGGGCAATTCACAAAAATCAGACAATACAAAACTTCTACACTACTTAAACATACTAGCCAGCAAAATGTTCATAGAGCCATCCTTGGGTGAGCTTCCACTTTAAAGCCGACCATAGACGGTTCAACTCTTGGCTGGAACCTGCCAAGATTCGAACCATGTATGGTCAGCCTGAATGTACTCAAGTTAATCAATCGATCAACTTCGGTACAACCAGCCTGCCAGATTTGAGATGTGATTATTGCTAGCGGCTGTCATAGCTGCTAGCAATAATCACTGTTTTCCTGGCAGGGAACAGCTTCCACGGACTGCCCGCTGGGAGAACACAATGGCTCCCCAGGAGGGATTCCCCTTTTAACACTGTCTGTGTTAATGAGGAATTTATGGTTGGAGGAAGGAAAACCGCTATGTCAATGACCCGCCTAAGTGTATCCCAAACTAATCTAGCAAGTGAGATAAAATCTCTTGGAGATGCCCCCTCACCTACTGTCACAGTGACAGTGTTATCATTTGTCATTAAGAGATAATGTCTACAACAGGATGCAGACAGCTAAAAAAATGCTCTGGTCATTGAGCAGCCAAATCTTCCGGGGCTGAAGTGGTTAAGATTAAATGCATTAACACACTGAGCACAATAAAATAAACATTCCACAGTAAACTATTTGTTAAATTTTTTACCTCGGCGCTTGAAGTTAACAACTTTATATGCAGCTTGCACCTGCTCTCTCTGTGCTGCTTCCCTGAACTTCCTCTCTGCACAGGAAACAGTGGATAGTGCATTCTAGAGCAAGCCAGTTAACTTGGAGAATTGAGGGGGGGAGATCAGGGGAGCGCCTTGGCATCCTAGGCTAATGGCTGAGAGTTTGTATTGATGCACAAAGTGCAGGGAGACACACTCTAGTCTATGCATGCAAGGGTGGCTCCAAGAAAGGAGCCACCCAGAAACAGGAAATATTGGGCATCGGTCACTGCACCAGCTTAAACGGAAACATAGGCAAGGATTAAAAAAGAAAAAAAGCCCTGATAAAAATTAGGTTTCAAAGGGGTTGTAAACCCTCATGGTTTTTCACCTCAATGCATTCTATGTCTCGGGTCCTGATTGGATAGATTGATAGAAGCGCAGCCATTGGCTCCCGCTGCTGTCAATCAAATCCAATGACGAGGGAGCCAGGGGGCAGAGCCGAGTCCTGCAGTCTCTGTCAATGGATACAGTAACAGGACATGGGAGCATGCTCACACAGGTGTCCCAAGGGAGAGTGCTTCTCCGACGGGGCACTCGAGAAGAGGAGGAGCCAAGAGTGCCACTTAGGAACCCCAGAAGAGGAGAATCGGGGGCCACACTGTGCAAATCCAACTGCACAGAGGAGGAAAGTATGACATGTTTGTTTTCTTTTTTTAAAAACAAGCGTTTACATATCCTTTATTATAATTTTAAGGTACAGGTCCTCCTGATTTTAGTAGAGCTGCAGCGATGGCTAGATAGTATTAGCTGTTCACTAAAGCTGGGAACACACACTTTTTATGCCTCCTAAGCCTCTAGGACTGAGGTTTATTGTGTATGCCATTAAACTTTATGCATAATTTCATTTTATGTAAGGTCTTGTCCTTTTTCTGTATTTTTTCTGTAACACTTTATTAATTTTCCTTCAAATGTACAGTAACTTTTGAGAATCTGGTCTATAAAAAGCATTGGCATACACATTTTTACATACATTTGCAGCTATCCAAAGAGAATGTGTATCTATATAAAAGTTTTGGCTATCTGTTGTCATGTTTTTTAGCAGAATGATAAGAAACAAAATGTCTGTAGGCTAATTTTGTAAATGTGGAATTCAAAGTTAAATGAGGACAGATAAATGCAAATGAAACACTAGCAAAAATAGAATCTTGCAATATTTCACCTTATGTGAGGGAAGCTGAGAACAGCGAGTGATGGCATGGGAGGTGAGAATACCCTTGCTCTAACAGATACAGAAATATCTGATGTTAAATAAACCGCAGTTCTATACAGTAAACATTGAGTGCTTTAATGGAAAGAAAACTAGTCAACGCGCCTTTAGATTAAGGCCATATACACAGTGCTAGTGGTGAATTTACTTAGCTCTCTGTACAAAGGGGCTAAATTATTGCATCCCATCGGCAAGGCATAATTCATTTACAGGAAGACACCCAAAATCTGAACTCTGGCACAAAACATGTAAATACACTATAATACCAAAAGTATTGGGACACCTGCCTTTACACGCGCATGAACTTTAATGGCATCCCAGTCTTATGCCCCGTACACACGATAGGATTTTCCGACGGAAAATATACGATGGGAGCTTATTGTCAGAAATTCCAACCATGTGTAGGCTCCATCGGACATTTTCCATCGGCATTTCCGACACACAAAATTTGAAATCTGGATCTCAAATTTTCCGACAACAAAAACTGTTCTCATAAATTCCGATTGTGTGTACACAATTCCGACGCAAAAAGTTCCACGCATGCTCGGAATCAAGCAGAAGAGCCGCACTGGCTATTGAACTTCATTTTTCTCAGCTCGTTGTACGTGTTGTACATCACCACGTTCTTGATGTTCGGAATTTCCGACAAGATTTGTGTGACCGTGTGTATGCAAGACAAGTTTGAGACAACATCCATTGCAAAAAAAAATGGATTTTGTTGTTGGAAAATCCTATTGTGTGTACAGGGCATTAGTTTGTATAGGGTTCAATATTGAGTTGGCCCACCCTTTGCAGCTATAACAGCTTCAACTCTTCTGGGAAGGCTGTCCACAAGGTTTAGGAGTGTCTATGGGAATGTTTGACCATTCTTCCATAAGCGCGTTTGTGAGGTCAGGCACTGATGTGGACAAGAAGGCCTGGCTCGCAGTCTCCACTCTAATTCATCCCAAAGGTGTTCTATCAGGTTGAGGTCGGTCAAGTTCCTCCACCCCAAACTCGCTCATCCATGCTTATAGGGACCTTGCTTTGTGCACTGGTGCGCTGTCATGTTGGAACAGGAAGGGGCCATCCTCAAACTGTTCTCACAAAGTTGGGAGCATGAAATGATCCAAAATGTCTTGGTAAGCTGACGCCTTAAGAGTTCCCTTCACTGGAACTAAGGGGCCAAGCCCAACCTCTCAAAAACAACCTCACACTATAATCCCTCCTCCACCAAATGATTTGGACCAGTGCACAAAGTGTGCACCAAGTGTGCACCCCTAAACCTTGTGGACAACCTTCCCAGAAGAGTTGAAGCTGTTATAGCTGCAAAGGGTGGGCCAACTCAATATTGAGCCCTATGGACTAAGACTGGGAAGCCATTAAAGTTAATTTGCGTGTAAAGGCAGGTGCCCCAATACTTTTGGTAATATAGTGTATGTTTCTCAATCGTCACAAAAGATATACATCCACTTTGTGTGCACCAAATGCCTTTGCAAACCTAGGTATTAACTAGCAAGTAACAATGAGCTACCTACTGTAGACCTGATTCACAACACTCCACGCAACCTATTTCATGGCTGCTATGGTGTCTCCTGATTTTCTACTAGTCGATTCTCCAAGCTCCAGTCATCACAGCTCACGCACGGCTGCCATGTAGGCACTTGTATTGCACCACTGCCCCAGTGCTACCTATTACATCATCAGGTGAGTTTTGGCTGGTAAAGCAAAAGAGGTCACCCTTGTCATCATGATCTCCTCTCAGATACGTCACATTTATTCAATGGGCAATGCTTTTGAAAACATGGATATTAAACATATATAGGAGATTTGATGTCATCATGACTGATAAAATACAAGTCAATGACTGAGAAAATACAGAAATATGGATACATTGGTATGTGTGACAGGCAGGAAATGTATATTTTCAGGAGAGGGTCAGCAATGTCAGCCTACGTATTTCTTTGATAGGATTCCTTTTAATGCAGCCAGTGATTTGCTTGTATAAATTGCAGATGCTCAAGTCAGCGGGGGCCATTTTCACTGCAGGCTACGTGAAAGCAGCCTTATAATAGAACCACCTGTATACGGTACTTAAATATTGTAGTACCAAATGAACAGAAACTAAAAACCACCAAACAAAGCAGATTTTTCCTGACTCTGTAACCCAAATTCTGAAGGAGTCTAAAGTCTCATTTAGAAAATGTGTTATGTAATATACATGAAAGCACTTTTAATAGCAATGCATAGCTAAAAATCGTTTTTCATCTTGGCTGTAAAGGTAATATAAGCTTTCCTGGTGCTTTAGTTTTATATTTCACAGCAGGTCTAAATGATTTGCAAAGAGCAACTCCTTCAGGATTTGTATAGACAAGTGAACATCATGCTCAGTGAGGTGCTTCTCAGTTATTTCTTACATGTTTTTTTTAATGTTTCCAGTGATATTCAGCCAGAGAAAGGGCCATTTTGACACAAATGCCCATATACACAAGCCCTTATTAAGCGTAAAACAAATAAAACATTATGCTGTTGCCTATAGCTGCCACTCTAGAAAAATGTAGCTATTGTCACATCACAGTTGCATGTGCTCCGGACGGCATACCCATGCTGTCCCTTAAGAGGTCTGTGCCACGACCGTAACGTCATCGTGGCTTGGCCATTCAAACGTCCGGAGCACACAAACAAGGAAGGTAGATCGGGTGAAGATGACTGCTGCACTGTATACAGTATGTTGTATTTTATACTCCTGACCCTTGCACTGCATTCACTATGTTGTCCATTGCATATGCTATGTTATACATTATATTAAGCTGGGTGACAGAAAATTAACTAGTTTTACTGCACAAGATTTTTGCCACCTACAAAAACCTTTAACCCATTAACAGCCATAACAGGTGCAACTATAAATATTTTATAACAAATAGGTTTGTATTACAATTGATGTTTATCACTGTATTCTCTGAAAGAGCTGTTGGGTTGAGGCACTTAGGCCCCCACACTTGTGCGACTTGTTCTGCGACTTGGAACTGCAAAGTCACATGACAAGTCGTACTCCCATGATTTCCAATGGGTACCATTCTTATCTGTGCGACTTCAAGACGCAGTGACTTCAAAGTAGCCCGTGCACTACTTTGGTCCGACTTTAATGTGACTTGAGGTCCATAGGCCTCAAGATTACACAGGCATAGCTTCAAGTCGCTTCAAAGTCACGTCAAAGTCACGGCAAAGTCGCGTGACTTTTAGGTCGTACAAGTGTGAAGGGGCCTTAATAGACTGTACAGACTAAAAGTTGTAGCTAGCTAAACAAATACATAAATAATTTTACTAATGAGCCAAACCTTCTTGGCTGTATTTCTGTCCTTATTTAGATAAATCTTCCTGTATATACCGTATTTTGAAATTAAATTGTGCAATAGGTTATTTTTGTTTTGCTATTTGTGGAACCAAATCTATTTTAAATTAGTGCTCCACCCCTTATGAATGTATATTTTTCGCCTACAATGATTTGCTGGACACACAGAAAAAAAAATAAAAAAGATGTCTCTGGAACTTTTTTTTAAATATTGGCAACTATGTAAGTCTCACACTAACCCTTCCTGTTTTTATGTTCACACTAACCTTACACTACCTCTTGCTGTAACCCTCATAATACTTCTACCTGTAATTCTCACATTAGCTCTCCCTGTACCCAAACAATGAATCTACCTATAATACTAATGTTATCTTTATTAGTAACCCTCTCTTATGTAAACATAATCCCTCAATTACCTACTCACTTCTGCAGCAATGGGATCCAATGGGGAACAACTCCCTTTGTGTGCTGAAGATGCCAGCCTTGGGATCCCACCAACTTCTACTCTTTCAAGTAATATGGGTCAAGGTTCACTCAATAATAATAATAAACGTTATTTTATATATCGCCTTTAACCGCTTGCCGACTGCTGCACGACAATGTACGTCAGCAGAATGGCGCAGCTGCACAAATGGGTGTACCCGTACTTCCCTTCGTCATCACAGGCTAGTGGGCGCACGCACGTTGTCGGCCGCACGCTCCCACCGCGCGCCATGAGGGGCATTTCCGTGTGTCCCGCTGACTCGATGTCTGCCATTGGCCAGCGATCCTGACACGGAGGGGCAGAATGGGGAGATGTAAACAATGCATTTCCCTGTTCTGTTTAGTGACATGACAGGGATCTACTGCTTCCAGTGATCGGGAGCAGTGATCTCTGTCATGTTCTAGTGAGCCCATCCCCCCTACAGTTAGAACACACTGAGAGAATACACTTAACCCCTTGATCGCCCCCTAGTGTTTAACCCCTTCCCTGCCAGTGACATTTATACAGTAATCAGTGGCTGTTTTTAGCTCTGATCACTGTATAAATGCCAATGGTCCCAAAATAGTGTCAAAAGTGTCCAATATGTACAACGCAATGTCGAAGTCATTATAAAAATCACAGATCACCACCATTACTAATAAAAAATAATTATTAATAAAAAGGCCATAAATCTATCCCCTATTTTGTAGACACTATAACTTTTGGGTAAACCAATTAATATACGCTTATTGCGTTTTTTTTTTTACCAAAAATATGTAGAAGAATATATATCTGCCTAAACTTTTTTTATATATTTTTTGGGATATTTATTATAGCAAAAAGTAAAATATTGGTTTTTTTTTTCCAAAGTTGATGGTCTTTTTTTGTTTATAACGCAAAAAATAAAAACCGCAGAGGTGATCAATTATCACCAAAATAAAGCTCTAATTTTGGGAAAAAAAGGACATCAATTTTGTTGGGTGCAATGTTGCATGACCGTACAATTGTCAGTTAAAGCGTCGCAGTGCCGTATCGCAAAAAATACTCTGGTCATTAAGGGGGTAAATCTTTTCGGGGCTGAAGTGTTTAAAGGAAGCTTCTCAAAATGCATTACAAAGAAAACACAAGAAATACACACGATAAAACAAAGTAAAAAAGGGACAATTAGGTGAAAGCTTGTCTAAAGAAAAAGGTTTTTAGATTTACATAGTTACATAGTTAGTCAGGTTAAAAAAAGACACAAGTCCATCTAGTTCAACCATAGAAAAACAAATATCATACACTCCCATATACCCAATCCTATACCCACAGTTGATCCAGAGGAAGATTTTATTTGAATGAGTTTAGTGAAGATAACTCTCTGATGTCCTTTGGAAGAATTCCAGGGTTTTGGAGCATAGCAGGGGAAGTTTCGGTCTCCCATCGAGTGTAAGTGAGTAGGGGGACACACACAGAAGACAAGAATTTGAGGAGCTGAGGTTATGAGGGGGGAATAAGTTGATAAAAGTTCAGAGAGATAAGGGAGTCCCACCCATGAAGAGCCTTATAGGTGAGCAAGAGGATCTTTAAGTCTATGCGAAAACAGGTAGCCAGTGCAAGGACTCCAGGATAGGGGTAATATGATCACTTGTAACAGACATAGTCAGGATTCTGGATGCAGAATTTTGTACATATTTTAGTCGATTAATAGTGGATTTAGGTACACCACGAGTAGAGCATTGCAGTAGCCAAGTCGTGAGAACAAAAATGTATGGATCAGCTTTTCAGCTACAGTGTATGATAGCATAGGACGCAGCCGAACAATGTTTCTCAAGTGGAAAAAATATGTTCTAACAACATTTTGTACATGTGGATCAAAAGTTAAACTGGCATCAAATATCACCCCTAGATTTTTCAATTTAGACTAAAGCTCAAGTCCACTGCCATCTATAGATAGGCTATAAGGACCAATAAGCATGACTTCAGTCTTGTCACAGTTTAATTGAAGGCAATTATGGGCCATCCAAGTTTTTATATCACAAATACAGTTAGATAGGAGATAAACAGCAAAAGTAGAGTTTGGTTTAGTGTGGATGTGTAAATTTGAGTGTCGTCAGCATATAAGTGAGAATTGAGCACATGTGATCTAAGCAGCCAACTAATATTTAGTTCATCAAGACTCACTGGTCATTTTTGACACAATCACCACTTTCCTTTGCCCTACTTATTATAAATTAAGCCCAATAGCTAAGCAGACTAGATCTGACTATGGTGGCAAACAAATTCCTACTGTTTTATTGTATTTTGTTATAGTATAGTGTAGAGAGATGACATGCAACTCTCCAGTTGTTCAGGAAATCATTGTCCCAGTACAGATGGAAAACAACAGGTTGCATTTGTGTCCAGTCCAAATTAAATAAGAGTTTGTAATGCTAGTGCCTATGGATCCCAATGGTATGACTGCAGAGAGTTAACAGCAGTAATACAGCTGAAGGGGAAAATATAATTCTGTGTTTTTTTACCACTTAAACCTATATGGATACACAGAACAGCTCTGGAACCAGTTCCAACACCGACACAGCACTAAAGGCAACTGAATGGGTATCACAGTTGTTTTCTGGCTCTGGAATCAAAGATTCAAAGATTTCAGCTGATTACTGTAGGCTAAATGTATTCACTGTTTAGTTCACATTACTGTTACCAGAATATGTAGAAACCCGACATACTAGGTACATACTTTTATTTCATATCTCTGGTGCTCAAATTTAGAAGACTTTTAGACAAGGCTATAAAAGGTTTATTAGGACTCGTAAACATATTAGACATCAACCAATGACACAGTTGGTCCTGGCATTGCCACCTAGTCAACAACTGCCAGCCCACAAGAGCTACATGCAAATAATTAAATCTATAAGGATGAATTCACACATGCTTGGATACAGAAATACATCCATCTCCTGCCTGATCTCAAGTAATGTTCTACCCGGCTTTGCCAGTAAGAAGAGAAGGAACATTTATTACTGTGTAACATCACATAACCAAAGCTTTGCTAAATGCTGATGCGTAATGAAATTGTTGGCTCACTTTGCTGTTTTACTCCAAAAGTCCGGTAGGTAAAATAGACCAAGCAACATCATAGAAAGTCCAAATGAGTCGTGGAGCTTGAATATACAGTATGGTCTACTGCCACTCATAACTAAATCCCAACAATAACAGAATCCCTGAAAGAACTTAAATAATATTTTTGTATTGCAGTACTAAATGTGTGGTTCTTTTACTTTTTTATAACACTAAGTGCTGCAACACGGGGTAAAGTACTCTGTGTTGCTGGAACATAGGAGAGTCCCCATGCACCTCTTTCACACATGGTAATAGCCCAACTCCCCAACGGTTCAAGTCTGCCTCAAACACTCTAATAAGAAGATTCACTGCTTTGAAAGACAATGCTGTGGTCTTACTTTCCTACATGCTGTTGACTACATTGAACTTACTGAAGGCACACACTAGTAAAAATGTAAAATGAAACCTTGAGATACATACAAGGAACAAATCCTACCTGCTGAGTATTTCAGACTTTCATCCAGGCAGTGTACTTCACCAGTCAATATGCACAGTGCTGGATTGAGATCCGGCTCAGGTAAGTACAGGTGGGTGGTGGAATCCTGTGGCACAGGAGTTTTTTTTTACCTTTATTTTATAAAAAGGCATTAAGCTAAAAAAAAAAAAAACAACCTTTAGAACCACTTTAAATGTGACTGGTGGTACAGGTAGAGAAGAGAGGGGAAGTTACCCGCACTGGTTTTAGGAAGTACACTCGTACTGCCCTTCTAATGATCCTGTGCTTATTCTGCTACAGTAGCCTTTTTCAACCAGGGAAGCCAGTCTTGCTTCAACTTAGGACAGGAGTCAATAATACAGTTTAAATAAAAAAGCCTGTCCCATGCCAGCATGTGCAGAGTGGGACCCTTGGTCTTGTGCAAAAGAAGAGCTCTGCAGAGGTCTACCATGCCCCCTACCGAGTCAGATTTATAGTCTTGTAATCAGCAAAGATCATGCCTCCCTTTCATTGTAGAGTTCTGCCTCTAAATAGCAAGGGGCATGTCAAACCTCTGCAGAGAGATTGCTGTTTACCCACAGAGAACAAGGGCTCTACTCTGGAGCATGCTGGAAAGGGACAGGCTTTTCTACTAGGGCTGTGGCTGTTTTAGAAAGAAAGCAAACTGTAATGCCCCGTACACACGGTCGGACTTTGTTCGGACATTCCGACAATAAAATCCTAGGATTTTTTCCGACGGATGTTGGTTCAAACTTGTCTTGCATACACACGGTCACACAAAGTTGTCGGAAAATCCGATCTTTCTGAACACGGTGACGTAAAACACGTACGTCGGGACTATAAACGGGGCAGTGGCCAATAGCTTTCATCTCTTTATTTATTCTGAGCATGCGTGGCACTTTGTCCGTCGGCTTTGTGTACACACGATCGGAATTTCCGACAACGGATTTTGTTGTCGGAAAATTTTATCTCCTGCTCTCCAACTTTGTGTGTCGGAAAATCCGATGGAAAATGTCCGATGGAGCCCACACACGGTCGGAATTTCCGACAACACGCTCCGATCGGACATTTTCCATCGGAAAATCCGACCGTGTGTACGTAGCATAAGACATTGGACACTTTTTGTTTTGATGCACATTAGATGCATTACACTGATTTAAACTGAAGCCATTACCACTTTTAGTTATTGCCCATTTTAAAATGCTGAAGACAGCTGAATTACACATAACAGATAACCCTAGTCAAGGGTAACTTGGTTAGCTTGAGGTGTATGAATGGTGTCCACATGCAAATCATCACAGTGCTGCGGGCATTAAGCTGTCACACACATCTGGTGCTTAAATATATCCTATTCTGTTCCCACTGCTTGACTTTCTTTAATGTGTATTCCTTACTGCTTCCACAGAATATTCCTCTGTTCCTGTGAAATAATTAAAAAGCAGTCAATAAATCATCACCCTGGAAGTGCTGTGTAGACTGCCCCATAAATCAGATGAATTCTACATGTCAGTATTAGACCATGTGCACACAGGTGTCTTTACTTACTTCTTTCCATTGTCCATGTGTTCTTAACCACTTGCTTACTGGGCACTTAAACCCCCCTCCTGCCCAGACCAATTTTCAGCTTTCAGCGCTGAGGCACTTTGAATGACAATTGCGCGGTCATACAACACTGTACCCAAATGAAATTTTTATCATGTTTTTTCCACACAAATAGAGCTTTCTTTTGGTGGTATTTAATCACAGCTGGGATTTTTATTTTTTGCTAAACAAAAAAAGATGGAAAATTTTGAAAAAAAAATCATGTTTCATAGTTTGTTATAAAATTTTGCAAACAAATTTTTCTCCTTCATTGATATGCACTGATGAGGCGGCATTGGTGGGCACTGATAGGCTGCACTGGTGGGCACTGATAGGCACAGTTAAGGTGGCACTAATAGGCACAGATAAGGCGGCACTGATGGGGACAGATAAGGTGGCACTGATGGGCACAGATAGGGCGGCACTGATGGCCACTGATAAGATGGCACTGATGGGCGGCACTGATGGGTGGCACTGATGGGCACTGATAGGTACCACCGATAGATCGGGATCGCCCCCTTACTCCGATATGTGATCCAGCGAGTCTCATAGACTCGCTGATCGCAGAGCGTGTCGCGTGCGCCCTGCAGGAGGCGCGCAGTCCGCTCAGGCACGGGAGGACATCCATAGACGCCCTCCCGGCAAAGCAGGTCCGCGCTGTAGCCGTCATTCGGCTATAGCGTGGATCTGAAGAAGTTAAAAATGAAGGACTGATGGGCAGATGCAAAACAAAGTAGACCATGCATAAAGAATATATGCATTTTCACAGCCAGAGGGGTGGATATGAGAGAAAAGATGGAGAAAATTGGGACATGAACCTGCATGATCCAACCCATCTCAGTGTTGTGTCTCCCTGACAGTCATAGGGAAATACACTACATTTCAAACAACACTGTGAGAGCATCTACCATTTCGTTTATGAAGTACCACAGCTCTATTAAGAGTCATAGGCTAAGATCAAGTGAAGTAACTGTTCTTATCAGTGTCTAATAGGGGTGCTCTGCCACCATTCTGGCCTTTTGGTGGGAATGACTGGCTGTATGGTATCCCCACTGGTATGATGGGAGCTAGTTTCTGCATGGGATGTGGGGCAGAAGAGTTTTTCCTGGGTAGGACTGGAGGGGCCCAGTGCCTCCTGATTTGAATGATTCTACCTTGTCCGGCCATAGGCTGGGAAGGCAGAGAATCCTCTGTCACCCCAAGGGTGGGACTTGGTCACCCCAAGGGTGCTCTTAGTAACACTATGGGCCTGGGAACCCTCTGTGTAAAAAGGCACAGGGTCACATCACTACCTTTTTTCTGCACGGTGCCTCTGTGGGTAATTTTTGCTACCAGGCCTCAGGGCCTAGCCAGTGAACCTGTATCGGCACTATTAATTACATTTATTTTTCTCTCAGGTTTTCGTCACTTCTGCATTTTTGTCTGCATTTCTTTTCTCACTGGATGGAGGGTGTGTGACCTCAGGCCTGCCCTGAAACCTAGGGGAAGGATATGTTGGCATTAAGTTCCTTTCCCCCCTGAACAGGGGGGAGTCTCTCTTCGGGAAAACCCCCTTACTCATTGGTCGGCTTCAGCTGACCATAAGGAGCAGGGTCCACCAGGCCTTTTGGCTAGGTGGACCAAGTTGAGCCTTGCCCCTGTCAGAAGCCTTGTGCCCCTGGAAGGTCAGGGTGAAGTCCTACTCCTTCGGGGGGGTGGACATGAGACCCTTAAGTGCACTCTTTTGTGTTTTTTCTTCACATGCACTTTTTTTGTACACTTAAGTGTTTTTGTTTTTATGCACCGCTGTGGATTCAAAGGAAAAAAGGGGTACAAATCTGTGCTGCTACATGAGGTATAAAAAAGCATGTGGTCAAACTGTCACAGGGGACCAGGTGATCAAGATAGAGGGAGGCCCTTGCTTTACTGCTTATCATCTGGGGGATGCTACAAAAGATTAATGTGCCAAGAAGCACACTTTTGGGTCTGTTTATAGACAAAAAAAATGCTGCTTGAATGTCCCAGTATTCACACAACTATAATGAATAATACCTATAATATGTTTAATACTTTTTATATTTGTCAGCTCCATCTGCTGGTTACAGTGCGGTATTTCCCTGATTTTGGTATTTCAGGAACATACCACAATATGGCCACATAGAGAATTCACAGAAGTAGGAGAGATGAAATTATTAGGAGCTAGCAAAAGATACCTTGAGCATTATTACCTATGCATACAGCACTAAACTAAGCTAAACATATGCATCATAATGACTACACATTCCTTGCCCAGTAAAGTAATTATCATTTCAAAGTTATTTCCAGGGTCATTGCCACTGAAAGCAGACCTTTACTCCAAAATACCTTTGCTCCATTGCATTCCTCCAACTTATTAATCTACAAAAGCGAAACTTTTTTCCTGTATTTATTTACCTTTTTTTACGTTATGCCCCCCCCCTTCTGCTCTGCCATCCTCACCAAGGTGAACATGACATCATGCTGCTCCTGCAGCCTCCTGGGATATTCACATCAGATATCCCAGGGGGCATCAGTTGTGGCATCACAGCATCGGAGGAGGGCAGACCCGGTGACACGTCATCATAAGCTGGCAGTAAGAGCCTGGAAGAGAAAGCCAGATCCCAATGATAAAAACAACAAAGATGGCGGAGTGGGGCGCAGCTGGGCGTAAGCATGTTTATTACAGACAACCCATCAAGGTAAGAGGGGATGAAGAAAAAATTGAAGCAGGGGTAAAGTTCCTTTTCAAGTGGTATACTTAAGATAGTTAGTCATAATATTTCCAAAAGAGCTGCACTTAACTGTAACCCAAGTGGAACTAAACCCTCCTAACACTTATAGCCAAGAAAGCTGCCATCGTAGCCTCTGTTTGATCTGCAGTTGCCATGGTGCTGCACATGTGATCAGTTATGACACCAGCCATTTGATGGCTTAACAGTTCAGTTGAGAGCACAAGCATTCATGGCATGCCTGTTTTGGAAAACCATGAAATTGATGGGTTTAGTTCCACTTTAACCACTTGCCGTCTGCCCCATAGCAGTTTTACTGCTACAGGGCGGCAACTGTGTGTTGGATCACGGACTTCTGCCTGCAGGGGGCGTGCACATGCCACCGGTGGGCCGCTTCTGCTGTGATAGTTCACAGCAGAAGCCGATCTGCGGGTGCTGGGCAATCAATGTCCTCCGGCACTCACCAATCGTCAGCAATACAAAGAGAATTGAGATATGCTTATATAAACAAGGCATATCTCAGGACTGACGGGGGAAGAAATGGATTCTGTGCTCCTGCAATGCAGGGACTAGAATCCATTACTTTCCCTAGTAAAAGCAGCACACAGTTAACACAAACATTGGCTAGGCAAACAGTTAACCCCTTGATCGCCCTAGATGTTCACCCCTTCCCAGCCAGTGTTATTAGTACAGTGACAGTGCATATTTTTAGCATTAATCACTGAACAGGCAAAGTGTCAAAAGTGTCAGTATCAGAATGTCCACCGCAATATCGCAGTCGTGCAAGTTGCTGATTGCCGCCATTACTAGTATAAAAAAAACAAATACATAATCATTCCATAAATATATCCCATAGTTTAATAATTGTGTGAGCCTCGCACTATAAATATAATAATTTGTGATTAACCGGTTCCCGACCGGCTCCTGTACTTTTTACGTCGGCAGAATGGCACGGTTGCGCAAAGTAACGTACCCGCACGTTACTTTGAACTTGCCACCGTGTGCGCACGCACCGCCGGTGGCGCGCGCCTGCCGCGATCTCCGTGAGTCGGGTCGCGGGTCCCGCGGATTCGATCGCCGAGTGCATACCCGCGATCGCCTCACGGAGAGGACGAACGGGGAGATGCCGTTGTAAACAGCATCTCCCCGTTCTGCCTAGTGACAAGTGTCACTCAATCTCTGCTCCCTGTCATCGGAGCAGAGATCAGTGATGTCACACACCAGCCCATCCCCCTGACAGTTAGAAATCACTCCCCTAGGACACACTTAACCGCTCCCCGCCCCCTGGTGGTTAACCCCTTCACTGCCAGTGTCATTTATACAGGAATCAATGCATTTTTATAGCACTGATTGCTGTATAAATGGCAATGGTCCCAAAAATGTGTAAAAAATGTCCGACATAACGTCGCAGTCACAATAAAAATCGCTGATCGCCGCCATTACTAGTAAAAAAAATATATTAATAAAAATGCCATAAAACTATCCCCTATTTAGTAAACGCTATAACTTTTGCGCAAACAAATCAATAAACGCTTATTTGCGATTTTTTTTTACCAAAAATATGTAGAATATGTATCAGCCTAAACTGAGGAAAAAAAATGTTTTTTTATATATTTTTTGGGGATAATTATTATAGCAAAATGTAAAAAACAATGCGTTTTTTTCAAAATTGTCGCTCTTATTTTGTTTATGGCGCAAAAATTAAAAATCGCACAGATGATCAAATACCACCAAAAGAAAGCTCTATTTGTGGGAAAAAAGGACGTCAATTTTGTTTCGGAGCCACGTCGCACGACCGCGCAATTGTCAATTAAAGCGACGCAGTGCCGAATTGCAAAAAACGCTCTGGTCAGGAAGGGGGTAAATCCTTCCGGGGCTGAAGTGGTTAATAAAAGCTGATCCCCACAAAGTATAGACAATGCTAACTTAAGTGATATTTAACAGTGATAGGGGGCGCTAATGTGCTAGCAATAATCAGTGAAATGTCACAAACATCAAATAAAGGTTTGCAAAGGTTTATTTGATGTTTGTGACATCTCACTGATTATTGCTAGCACATTAGCGCCCCCTACCACTGTTAAATATCCCATAGTTTGTAGATGCTATAATGTTAGCCGTAAACCAATCAATATACTCTTATTGGGATTTTTATTTATCAAACAACATGTAGCAGAATACATTTTGGCCTAAATGTATGAAGAAATTCAATTTTTAATTTTTTTTAATTAGATATGTTTTATAGCAGAATTATTTTTTTTTTCAAAATCGTCAATCCTTTTTTGTTTATAGCGCCAAAAAAAAAAAAAAATCGCAGCGGTGATCAAATACCACCGAAATAAAGCTTTTGTGGAAAAAAATGGCTACAGCGTCGCACATCTGCGCAATTGTCAGTTAAAATAACGCAGTGCCGTATCGCAAAAAAATGGCCTGGTTATGAAGGGGGGGTAAATTTTCCGGAGGCCAGTGTTCAAAATCAAGAACATTTACAGACACAGATACAGATACAGTGAGGGAAAAAAGTATTTGATCCCCTGCTGATTTTGTATGGTTGGCCACTGACAAAGAAATGATCAGTCTATAATTTAAATGGTAGGTTTATTTTAAAAGTGAAATACAGAATAACCACAAAAAAATCCAGAAAAAAGCATTTCAAAAAAGTTATTAATTGATTTGCATTTTAATGAGTCAAAATAAGTATTTGACCCCCTTCACAAAGTGCTTGGTGGCAAACTCCTTGTTGGCAATCACAGAGGTCAGACGTTTCTTGTAGTTGGCCACCAGGTTTGCACACATCTCAGGAAGGATTTTTGTCCCACTCCTCTTTGCAGATCCTCTCCAAGTCGTTAAGATTTTGAGGCTGACATTTGGTAACTCGAACCTTTATCCCTCCACATATTTCCTATGGGATTATGGGTCTGGAGACTGGTTAGGCCACTCCAGGACCCTAAAGTGCTTCTTCTTGAGCCACTCCTTTGTTGCCTTGGCCATGTGTTTTGGGTCATTGTCATGCTGGAATACCAATCCACAACCCATTTTCAATGCCCTGGCTGAGGGAAGGAGGTTCTCAATCAAGATTTGATAGTATATGACCCCCATCCATCGTCCCTTTGATGCGGTGAAGTTGTTCTGTCCCCTTAGCAGAAAAACACCCCCCAAAGCATGTTTCCACCTTCATGTTTGATGACGGGGATTGTGTTCTTGGGGTAATAGGCAGCATTCCTCCTCCTTCAAACACGGCAAATTAAGTTAATGCCAAAGAGCTCAATTTTGGTCTCATCTGACCACAACACTTTCACCCAGTTCTCCTCTGAATCATTCAGATGTTCATTAGCAAACTTCAGACAGGCCTTTACATGTACTTTCTTGAGCAGGGGGACCTTGCAGGCACTGCAGGATTTCTGCCCTTCAGGGAAGTGTGTTACCAATTGTTTTCTTGGTGACTATTGTCCCAGCTGCCTTGAGATCATTGACAAGATTCTCCCGTGTAGTTATGGTTATGGGCTGATTTCTCACCGTTCTCATGATCATTGAAACTCCACGAGGGGAGATCTTGCATGGAGCCTCAGACCGAGGGAGATTGACAGTTATTTTGTGTTTCTTCCATCTGCGAATAATCGCACCAACTGTTGTCACTCTCTCACCAAGCTGCTTGGCGATGATCTTGTAGCCCATTCCAGCCTTGTGAAGGTCTACAATCTTGTCCCTGACATCTTTGGACAGCTCTTTGTTCTTGGCCATGGTGGAGAGATTGAAATCTGATTGATTGCTTCTGTGGACAGGTGTCTTTTATATGGGTAACAAGCAGAGATTAGGAGCACTCCCTTTAGGAGAGTGCTCCTAATCTCAGCTTGTTACCTGTATAGAAGACACCTGCCTGGGAGCCAGAAATCTTGCTGATTGATCGGGGTTCAAATACTTATTTCACTCATTAAAATGCAAATCAATTTATAACTTTTTTGAAATGCATTTTTCTGAATATTTTTGTTGTTATTCTGTCTCTCACTGTTAAAATAAACCTACCATTAAAATTACAGACTGATCATACAAAATCAGCAGGGGATCAAATACCTTTTTCCCTCACTGAATGTATTTGGTTTTTAATGTGTGGAGAGGAAACCTGTTCTAGGAAACATCTGTAGGCTGCTGTTGTTTATGTCCCTTTCTAAAATTGGAACGTGCCTGGTTGTCTAAAGCAAGCCATACATTGTACAATTACTTTTCCTTCAACCACAAGTTCAAGGAGAGAAAACTGCTCGATTCCCCCATCAATAGTCAGAGTTGATCACTTCTACCCATCTATCTCACCTCAAGGGCACATAATCTGTTTATTCATAGTTAATAAGATTTCACACTTTCACTAAATGTACAATTCCCATTTTGGGCCTAAAGGGAGGTAAAAGGGCAAGTGGGGTGGGAGGGTAGGGTCAATATTTCGATTTATACACAATTCACCCCCTTTTTTTTCCCTACACAATATAATCAATATTATTATCACATTGAGATGGTCTGTAATTTCACAACACAAGTAATAGGTGAAGGTTGGGAAAACAGTGGGAGGAATGGAAAGGGGGGGAGTAATAAAGGATACGGGGAATAGATGGCAGGGCCGGGTAACCTAAATATTGTATACATTCCAATTTAGGAGCTCTCTACCCCTCCTACTTTCCCTCTTTCTTTCTTTTAAGGGGAACAAGGTGGGAGATTATGAAAAAAGAATGGGAACTTACTGTACCCTTTTTTATGTTTGTTTGTTGTTGTTTTTTTTTTTCTTTACTCTCTGTGTGGCGAGTACGAGTTTTTACTATTTATAGAAATCTGTTTAAGTGGAACCTTGGTTTATGAGTAACGCGGTTAACGAGCGTTTTGAAAGACGAGCAACTTTTTAAAAAAAATCTAACTCGGTTTGCAAGTGTTGTCTCGCAAAACTAGCAGAATTCAAGCTAATGGGGTGTGCAGTACCGCATTTGGCCAGAGGTGCGGGGGCGCCGGGGACACTCGGAATGGTTCGGAGCCATTCGGAACCGTTCGGAAATACTCGGAAGCACTTGGAAATACTCGGAAACACTCCGTTCCCAAGTGTTTCCGAGCCTTTCCGAGGCTTTCCGAGTTCAACCGAGCTGTCCCTGAGTATTTCCGAGGCTCTCTGGCGCCCCCCACTTCTGTCCACATGCGGTATTGCATGTAATAGAAGTTTAATGCGGAACAAATTATTTTCATTTTCATTGACTTCTTATTTGTAACGTAAAATAAATAAAAAAAGATTTTAAACAGTCAGTGTTGATGGGGGGATCCATCCCACTGTACTATTGTATTATGACAGCGGGAGGCTTCCTTTTCCATCAGAATAAAATAATCACTGCCGGCAGCTATAGCTGCCAGTAGTGATCGCATGAAAAGAACCTGACAGTCTGGATCAACAATGGATCAACTTCAGTGCAACCAGCCTGCTCCCCAGTCTGTTCCTTCTGAACTGGCCAAATGTCCATCCTTCTATGGCAGGGCTAAAGGTCACCATACATGTTACAATCTGATCATACAATTTTTGTACAATCAACTCTGGATTTAGCATAAGTATGTAATATGGGATTCTTTCTACCCTTTCCAATCCATTTGTATCCAATCAGACAGGCCATCGCAGTTTTTGGTTGTTGGGTAGATCTAAATGAGATTGTAACGTGTGTGATGAGCTGCAGATTGAGAGACATCAGTAGTTTTACGTTCATAGAACACGTACACAGATCAGGAGCTCTGCGTTTGCTTTGATCCCACTGTCTGCATGCTTGTTCTAACTCAGAAAGGATTGAAAGCACTGAACCACCGTGACAGCCAGGCAGTTGGTATTTTCAGAAGCAGGTCAGCAACGCCAACCTACAGATGTTCCTACATGCCGATTCCCTGTAATACAAAGAAAGTAAAATGCAATCCTTGCATGATCAGCACCCTTCTTATAATTGACCTTCTATTTCTTGCAGCAGCTGGGATCTGAGTAACCCTTTGGATGCCAGGGGAACTGATAACGATATGCAAACTTGTCAGCTTTGTTTTACTTGTTCCCTTTTAAAGGTCCAATAAAATGAAAGTCTCTGCGTTTGTCTTTCAACAAAGTCAAGAGCTAATCCGGGAAAGGCGAGCTTGTGATGTGCTCACGGCCATAAAGGATTTGGATTTTTCAGTCTGTTTCAGGGGGGGGGCGCAGGTGGCAGACATTGTGTAGAATTTACACTTGTGCTCCATTAATTGCTGACATATCCTTCTCACTCCCTCGCTCCCCCTCCCCCTCCCGCCTCCAGGGATAACAGGCGAGATGCAGGCTCAGACTGGTACCCGGCAGAAACACCAAGCAGCCAGCCAATTAGCTGTCAGCGTGTAGAGCGAGCGAGAGAGGAGATGCAGTAGTCTAGCAACAGAGCGGCTGAAAAGAAACAAGCTAGGGCTGGTACCCAGGTTTTCACAGGCCGGCCAATTAGCAGGCGGCATTTACTGCTGATGGGGTTACCTAGCAACCAGCATCATCATGGTGCCTCTCTCCTTCTTCCCCCCCACCTTTCCATTACTCTGCCCCAACTCCTAATGTAACACCTTCTCCTAGCACTGTGTATATCCCTAATTATAGTTCCTTACCTCCTCTAGCTATTATTCCATGCCCCTGGAGATCCAAAAAAACTTACACATATATTTTAACTCTATAAGCTCATGATGGGTAATGTAAAATGAGCGGGGGGGGGCTAATTAAGAAAACCAATTATGTGTTGTAAAATCCTGACACATTTATAGGGGAATGAATATAGGAATCAATATTAAAAACCACAATGACGGGAGATCAATAAAGCCTTAGCGACGCTTTTCTGGTGGTAGTTCCCTTTAGAATTATCTGCACCCAATTCAGACAAGCATTTGCGCCAGTTCCAGTAATATTACCGACAAAACCAACAAATTCAGGTAGTTCTAACCTGTCACTATGGCAACGATTCTTAAAAGGTTAGTTCACTATTAGCACCAAGAAAAAAAAAAAACTGCCCATGCAAGTAGGAGGAAACTGTAGATAAAAACAAACTGTGCAGCTTTGACCACAGTTAAAAAAAATGCCCTTGTTATAGGTGGTACCTCCCAAAGCCTGGCTGAAAAACTCCATGGCATAGTTCTGTCCTGCCTTGTTGCTAGGATATTGCTAAGGCACTCCCAGCCGATTTAGACCCCCTTACATGTGCACGCTCTCCCCTGTCGTAGTAGATCTGAGCTCAGTGATGCTGTGATAGAGGTAGTAGTGGACCACATGTGTGGGGATGGAGAGCTCATTCCTGTGATGGTGAAAGTGAGCCATAAGGGCCAGTTCACACCATAGAAACAGAGTCCGGATGCATTTCAGGTGCTTTTCTGCATGCACGTGTTTGATGCGTTCCAGTGTGTTTTTGATGCAGTCCAGTGCATTTGTCCCCTCTATTTTATTAACCTTGAACTAGGACATTTGTGTTCCAGTGCGTTTTTGGTGCATGTAGGTGCGTTCCGGTGCATTCCAGTGCGTTTTTGATGCGTTTTAAAGCTTTCCAGTACAGTCCAGTGCAAGAAAAATGCAGCATGTTCTACTTTTTTCTGGAACTGGAACGTACTGGAACTGCAAGCACTGGTGTGACCTATGCCATTGGAAACCATGTAACCCGCTTTCCATGCATTTTTTAAGCAGAAGAAAAACGCACAGGACTACATGTGGTGTGAACTGGCCCTAACAGTTGGAAGTGTCTTAGCAACATCCTAACAACAAGTCCAACAAGATAGGTCAATGCCATCTCTGAGAGTTTTTCAGTCAGGCTTTGGGAGGTATGTAAATAGCCAAAACCTATTGCAGGGGCATTATTCAACCTTAGTCAAAGTTGCACAAATTGTTTTTATCTACAGACACCCCTTACCTGCATAGGCAGTTTTGGATAACTTTTAAAGTGCAAAGTGACATTTTCTTTTGTGACATTTTATTCATTTCTATGCACAGCAGCTTGGCTAGTTAGAAAGGGAGCTGCGGGTGAGCTGCGGTGCAGGATGGAAAACTGTTGCACATTTTTGCAGCCTACCTGAAGGCTGTGTCCAAGTGGGAATGGAGCACATATTAAACAACTGTTTCTGTGTGCCCTTGCATAGACCTGCATTTTTTTGTAATGCAGATAAACACAAGTTTCTGCACAAGTCTGAACAAGCCTTTAAGCCTTGTACACACGATCGGATTGTTCGCCAACAAAACCATGGAATTTTGTCCGAAGGGCGTTGGCCCAAACTTCTCTTGCATACACACAACTGTTGGTCAACAATCACGAACGTAGTGACGTACTATGTGGTTTTTCAGCTCTTTAGCGCCACCCTTTGGGCTTCTACTGCTAATTTCGTGTTAGTAGAAGTTTGGCGAGTGTTGATTCGCACTTTTCATTTTGCGCTTTTCAATTAGCGACTTTTATTTTGTGCTTTTCAGTTTGTTTCTGAACGGCCGTTCGCCAACCAGACATGTTGCAGAATCGGAGGAGATAACGTGTTATTTATTATTGGCCTTGGA
Source organism: Lithobates clamitans (assembly GCA_037952925.1). Taxonomy (NCBI): domain Eukaryota; kingdom Metazoa; phylum Chordata; class Amphibia; order Anura; family Ranidae; genus Lithobates; species Lithobates clamitans. The sequence goes on along the minus strand of JBBGZY010000558.1, from coordinate 4,989,053 downwards.
GTTATTGCTTTGACATTATTTTTTTGGTTGAATAATGATTTGATTTGGTATATTTTCTATATTTTTGGATGCATAGAATACACTTTTTGGTTAAGTTCTATTGGCAGATAGCATGTCTAATTTTATTTATTTTCTTTTTTTAATGCACAATAAAAAAAATGTGTAGAATAATACTTGGCTATGTGTTTTACTTCAAATGACAGTTTGGGAGTAGGCAGTTACATTTAAAAAAATACAATGTAAAATTGACAAGGGACACCAACATAGTTGTATCTTTGATCTTAAAAACTACGGGATAATGGTGTTGTGGTAACTTGCCCAAATAAAAAAAAAGCATAATAATATTGTTCTTGATATTACTAGAAAAAAAAAAGTCTTTGAAAATTTGTTTGCAATAACTCCATCAGTATCACCAGCAAAGCAGCTTCATTATTATCCCATTATAGAAGAAGAGAATTGTGCTCTGCATTTCAAGACTTCATAATTTGCCACGTCACGAATGTTAATTTTCCATTACGAACGCTAGTTTACAAGACCGACTGCTTCTGGCTCATCCTTGCTTCCAAGCGTGCGTGTTTGTACTTTGGACTTTTGTCCGACGGACTTGTGTACACACGCTCGGAAAATCCGACAACAGACATTTGTCCACGGAAAATTTTAAAACCTGCTCGCCAACATTTGTCTGCGGAAAATCCGACAACAATTGTCCGATGTAGCGTACACACGGTCGGATTTAACGCCAACAGCCTGTCATCACACATTTCCCGTCGGAAAGTCAGATCATGTGTACGAGGCTTTACATTGGACCCTGACTGGAACACCCTACTGGCCTGTACACACAATCCGAAAATCGGACTAACAATAGTGCTTTCGACACAATCGTACGATAATCAGATCGTTAGAACAGAGCTTTCGAGAGCCGATATTATTCGATTGGACAAGAACAAAAAATTTCCTCGTACAATACCAGATAGTACGATTTTCGTTTAGTCAGTACAGTTGATAATACAATACCAATACATTACAACACATGACATCACTTTCGATTTTTTTTTCTGTCGTACGAGAATTTTCGTGAGCTATTCAATTTCTACTTGCGACTAGTAAGCGAAAAAAGTCGGATCATCTGTCGTCCGATTTTTGGATCCTGTGTACAGGGGGGCTTAAGAGGTGAATATCAAACAGGCAGTTTTTAGAATAGATTAATGTTTCATTCATGAGCAAAAAGCAACTTGTAAAGTGCAGCACTTTACGATGTCAGTAATCATTTTTCATTGCTCTGAATACTCTGACTTGCTAAAAACAAACATCAAATTGGTTGGTAATTATTACTGCACTCTCTGCACTGCCTGTAATGTATCTGTCTATATATCTACACATACATTTTTCAAAAATAACCTCTTTTAGGTAAAATTATAAAAAGGTACAAAACACTGCATGAATTATCACTGATTAGACAGATCGTGAAAGAGCAAGACGACTATATTCTGTATGCTGCAGAAGCTGCCTAAAAGTTGACAGCTTTACATTTAAATTCACATAAATTGATTTTCATAAACTCACATGCTGGTTAAATAATTAGCGAAACATATTTAGATATTTTTTGATGCTATGAAATTTTTAAACATTTTTACAGAATCAAAATCGCTTAAATGTTCTTTCAAAATCTTGCAGAGAGGCCAACATATGGTTATGTGGCTCTTTTCCCATTTTCAGATCTATTACTACCTAATCTTCCTTTCTTAACCAATTCAGTCCCGGAAGGACCATTTTTTCACGACACGGCACTGTTACTTTGAAAATTAATCTCCTTTTTTTCCCACAAATAGAGCTTTCTTTTGGTGGTATTTGATCATCTCTGCGGTTTTTATTTTTTGCGCTATAAACAAAAAAAGACCGACAATTTTGAAAAAAAAGAAAATTTTTTACTTTTTGCTATAATAAATACCCCCCCCCCCCCCAAAAAAAAGGTTTAGGTTGATATACATTCTTCTACATATTTTTAGTTAAAAAAAAAAACAATAAGTGTATATTGATTGCTTTTCCCAAAAGTTATAGTGTCTACATTATTAATTTTTTTTTTTTTAGTAATGGCGGCCATCTGCGATTTTTATCGTGACTGCGGCATTGCGGCGGACAGATTGGACACTTTTGACACTATTTTGGGACCATTGACATTTATGCAGCGATCAGAGCTAACACTAGTCACTGATTACTGTATAAATGTCACTGGCAGGGAAAGCGTTAAACATCAGGGGGCGATCAAGGGGTTAAGTGTGTTCCCTCAGTTTGTTTTAACTGTAGGGGGGGATGGGCTCACTACAACATGACAGAGATCACTGCTCCCGATGAATGGGAGCAGTAGATCCCTGTCATGTCACTAGGCAGAACAGGGAAATACCTTGTTTACATCTCCCCATTTTGCCCCTCCGTGTCAGGATCGCGGGACATCAAGTCCGTGGGACCTGCAGGCACGCTCCCATGGCGCGCGATGGGCGACAATTTTGAAAAAAAAAAACAATATTTTTTACTTTCTGCAATAAAACATATCCAATAAAAAGATGTCTTCATCAATTTAGGCCAATTTGTATTCTTCTACATATTTTTGGTAAATAAAATCCCAATAAGAGTATATTGATTGGTTTGCGCAAAAGTTATCGTGTCTACAAACTATGGGATAGATTTAGGGACTTTTTAATAATTTATTTTTACCAGTAATGGCGGCGATCTGCGTTTTTTAGTGGGACTGCGACATTGCGGCAGACAAATTGGACACTAAGTGACACTTTTTGGGGACCAGTGACACTAATACAGTGATCAATGCTAAAAAAATGCACTGACATTGTATAATTGACACTGGTAGGGAAGGGCTTAAAGCGGAGTTCCACCCAAAAGTGGAACTTCCGCTCATTTGTCTCCTCTCCCCCTCCGGTGCCACAATTGGCACCATTCGGGGGGAGGGGGGACAGGATACCTGTTTTGGACAGATGCAGATAGACATATGTAACTGTCACTATGTATATGTAAATGTAACTGGGAAAACCAATCTGCCTTATGGCGGAAAGAAAATCTTCCAGGTACTCTGGAATTGCAAATGCCAAAAAAAAGCCTGAAAATTGAAAACTAATGTAGCCACTGATTCTAAGGGCTGTTATGCATTAAATTTGTGTTCTTGAGTTTAGATACACACTGATCTGCTGCCATGTGTAGACAATGACATCCATGTGCTTTACTATTAGATACAATGGTGTGCCACTTTGGACCACTGATTAGCACTGGACAATGTAACAAATAACTAGAGTCAATCTGCATTCAAATATGTGTAGATAACAGTGCTAATAGCACTGAACGTCTGCCATCAACTGTTGTTTAAAACAAGTTCAAGTGTTGTTGAAGAATACAGCCTCTTACCTATGGCTTTATTGAATAATAGCAACAGCCTAATTCCTAATTGCACAAAAGCTGACTGTACATGGGTCAGTATTTTCTTTCAGCCTGCAAATTGAATAAAAAAAAAACCAAACCTGATTCCCCCATCCACACATTCGTGGATGCAGGAATCCTCCCCGCCGTGTCGTATTTTCTTTCACTAGATTTTAATTGGCATTTTCAGAGACATACAGAGTAAACAATTATGGCAAATAGAGGGTGATCAAATATGCTGACATCCTTTGCATATATCTGATAACATAAAAAAGCAATGGACAATATCTTATAAAACTTGGATCATATTCAAAAGTTGTCATACATTTGCCATGAGGAACGAACAGAACAAGGTATACAACAAAGTCAAACAAAGATATTGCACCTAAGATAATATAGTTATTTGATGGTACAACTATGAAAGTTATGTTTATACCATTGACCAAGGACTCCAAGCTTTCTACTTGTGTAAGTAAGCTTCCCTATCAGTAGACATCAAGAGTTCAGACGTATAATGGGTCTGAACCAGTTGAATTGTGTTTAGAAGTGACGGGGTGCAGAGGACTTCCATAACCGTGTTATTGATAGCCTTGCTGCTATCAGTACATGGGTGACCAACTTATGTAAAGGAGAAGGTATGTTTTCTATAGTAAGGTTAAGCAAGACTAGGCCCAGGGATGGAGCAGTAGGAGACTCAGCGATGTCAGATATAATGCTGAAGATCTCCTTCCAGATCTCGTACAGCTGTGGGTAATTCCATAGGATATGAATTAAAGAGCCTTCCAATCCATAACCATGTTATTGATAGCCTTGCTGCTATCAGTACATGGGTGACCAAGTTATGTAAAGGAGAAGGTATGTTTTCTATAGTAAGGTTAAGCAAGACTAGGCCGAGGGATGGAAGAGTAGGAGACTCAGCGATGTCAGATATAAGGCTGAAGATCTCTTTCCAAATCTCGTTCAGCTGGGGGTAATCCCATAGGATATGAATTAAAGAGCCTTCCAATCCACTTCTTCTCCAGCAGAGGGGAGATACTTGAGGACTAAATTTTGAGATTTCCAAGAGGGTCAGGTACTGCCTTTGAGTTATTTTCTGGGCGAGCTTCCATAGAGAGGTACAACTGGCCCGGTATATTGACCTAAACACATGCTACTACTGAGAGTAGGTGAATTGTAGTCATTTTCCCACTGGGTGAAGGGAAGGTTTTTCTTAAATATCTGTTTTTCTTGAAGAAGGTTTAAAAAAGTGAAATGCCTCTTTTGCTGGGAGACTAAGGCCTCATGCACACTGGACGTTTTTGGACGTTTTTACAGCAGCTATTTTTGGCTTCAGACATTTTTTTCTGCAGTCATTAAACTCCCCATCATGTTATCCTAAGTGCCCATGCACATATAGACTGCAATCAGCAGTTTTTGGCTGGGGCGTTTTTGGGCTTTAAAAAAAAACAAAACCAGTGGGTTCTGAGAGAAATTTTCAGCTGTTTTTAGCTGTAAATATGCTCTAACATCAAAAAACGCTGCTAAACGCAGATAAACGCTCTAAAACGCTGCTCACCAGCGTTTTTTTAACATTTTTGAGCCATTGAAAAAAAAAATGTTTTAAAAAAAAAACACTAAAAGACTCACTGCAAAGCTACTGGCATTTTTATAATGTTATTTTCACGTCCAGTGTGTATGAGGCCTAAGATGTATCATAAAGCTGGGATTAGGTATTACCAGCAGTAAGTGTGAATTCTTGGCAAGGCAATTAGTGATTTGCATGTATTGATACATATAGGTTGGTGCTAAGACTTGGTCCCTTTGTAGTTGGGTAAAGGATTTAATTTCTCCATTCTCATAGAGCTGGTTAATATACGGGAAAGTTTCATGTATCAGTGTATTTTGACAGCGGGACTCCTCCACTGTCAGGATACACTGATCAGCACTGTAGCCAACTGGCTGCAAGTGCTGATCGATTAAAGATTTTCCAGTAGGACCGTTCATGGGAAGTTGATAAATAGGTTGACTTCTCATGAACAGGAACATTCAAAAATAGATCAAAATTTGGATGGTTCAGCAGGAAATCAACCCATGCGCGGCCAGCTTAACACCTAGCAAACAATAAGAATTTATATAGCATAGGTCCGATTTCAACACAATATTTGTGTTGTTGTTCAGTGTACTTTAATGCACATAAAATGAACCTGTCAGCCATTTTAAAGTTTTAGTTTGGAAAAGATTAATTTAAAGGAAACTGAACATGTAGATGACCTCTTGTCCTACACCCATTAGTTGTTTTTGCTGTCATGCTTATCCATTAGGGCTGATTTACTAAAGAAACAGACAGGGGGCTATTTACTAAAGCAGGAGTGTGCAAAATGTGGTGCAACCATAGACATAGAAACCAATCAGCTTCCAGGTTTTATTGACAAAGCTTAATTGAGAAAGCTGAAATTAGACGCTGATTGGCTACCATGCATAACAGCACCAGATTCTGAGTGCACCAGCTTTAGTGAATCTCCCCCAAAGTGTCGACCTGTAAAAGTCAACATTTTCTTACCTTTGTGAATAAGGTCAAGCTTAGTGAATAAGATCAAGTTGTCTCCATCTCAGTCATCCAATCATACGCAAGCAAGCTTTAGCCCATTTAAAAGAGAAGTATACCCTAACGCTATTTTGGCCATAGTTCTCCTATGGATCCCAGAATTTCAGTTCGTTCTGCACTCTTGTGACCCATTTTCAGCCAACAACGGGCTAAAGCCCGCTGTCAGCTGATCCAGGCTTGGGAAAAATCCCCACTCTACAGTCAGGATCCACCCAGATGCCTGGACTGGCAGCTGGCTCAGCCTATCAGCCTGAGTCAGCCGCTCCTGCCCTTCCACAGCCCAGCGCTCCAGAGAGAGCTGGAGGGTCAGAACAGAGAGCTGATGACCGACAGTCACCACTCTCTGCCCAGAGCAGAAGGGAGAACTGAGCAATCAGCGATGTTTGATTGCTCAGTTCTCAGTGTAGAGCCGGCAGGGGACGTGTAGGTACCTGTATTTGACCTGGTGTCAGCCTCTTGCAGTGCTCTGTATAGAAGAATTTAGAAGAGGGAAAAGCAGCGCAAGTAGCCAGTCAACTGTACTGCAGTGTTCATCTGCTTCTTCTCTTTTCACTGACCAGTCACAGGCTGGGGGAGGAGCAAAACTGGCATGTGTTACTTAACTGCAGGAAAGGAAAATCAGGTCTCCTGTCCTGCCAGACAGGGCTGTGCTGTGTGGCAAAGCTGTGAAATTTTCAGAAATGTATGGACAGAAATAAAAATCTATTGGTGGGTTAAAGCTTTGGTAAGTGTATTTTATCTGTGAATTTCTTCCTTCGTTTCTTTATTAAAGAGGATTCCCTATGTTACAGAAGTTAACACTAAGGTATGCCAGCCTTTATGCTCAGCACCTACTATATAACTTAAAGGAGAAGTCCAACCTGAGCTTTTTAGGCTGGGCTTCTCCTAAGAGTCACAGGAGTGCAATTCGTTTTGCACTCCTGTGACCCGATTTCAGCGGAGAGCGGTCTGAAGTCCCCTCTCCACTGACGTCACTGCAATCAGTCGAGGCACCGCGTCATCCCGACTTCCAAGTCTGGACCAGCCAGCTGCCTTGACTGATGGCAGTCTCAGCGAGCCGCTAAGATGGCCGCTCTCTGCCCCTCCACAGCTCATCGCTCCAATGAGTGTGGGGGAACAGAGCAGGAGAGATGCTGACTGACAGTCAGCAGCTCGCCTCTCGGGGAGGTGAGAGAACCAAGCCATTGTTCTGATGATGCATCCACTTAGGTAAGTATAAATATTCCAAAAAAACAAACATACTTCTCTTTTAACTGCACTTTTTGGATTTTCCATTGTTTATTTTAGTTTTAGTTTGTTTAGTTTTTTTGCAGCAAATATTGTTTAATTTTTACACTCATGTCATAGTATTTTTTTTTAAGTTGCTCCAGTATAAACAATAACACTTATAAATCTATCATTCTATCACTGTAGACTTCTCACAGCCAGTAAACATAAAAGAAAATCTAACACTGTAGAAAATATATTGTTTTTCACAACTCCTTTGTGGTTAAACCTGCAGAAATGTGTGACTTCACTGACAAAGCAACCTCTGTACCTTTAATCCAATAAAAGCTTCGCCAAGCACCAAAATAGCATAATGCATTCAGTTTCATCTTCCTGGCTGGTGTTTTGTGTTCCTATTTTCCATTAATTAAGCCTTTTTGTACTGTGTGTCCAGGATCATAGTGGTAAAATACATATGATAGGAACACAGTACAGACCAGATTAGTTCAAAACATGACAGATACCTTCTGAGCGGACATCTTTACTTCCAGCCAATATAAAACAACTGTGCTATTACACAAAGGCCATAGTAAAACATTAAAATGTGTCTAAAGCCATTTTTTGTTTTTGTTTTAGGTAAAGTAGAAAAAGTTAAAGTGTATTTATGGTAAAATGTATTATCATATATTAATTTTCACACTCTATTTCAATTATTGTTAGTCTTCTCCTATTCATCTGAATAATCCTGAAGTTTATAAACGTACTTCGTGAAGATCCCTACACATTTACATCCTTGTATTTTGTTACACATATTCACTATACCCTGTTGCTATGCACTGCTGTGTCACACATTTCACGGAGCCTGCTTTCTGGACAACAGAGGAGCTGAGAGGAGGAGTTTCATGGGGCACAGTCATTACAGGAATCACTTCTTGCAGGTAGCAAGGTACCATGGGATAAGTAGTCCTTAGAAATTAAATGTAAACAGCAGAGGAGAAGATGCAAAGCATGCAGGGAATCCAGAAAGTTGTGAAAAGAGATGACCAGCAGACAGGCAGCACTCTCAACATGATTGGAGATTTTTCCAGTAAATCTATATTGGATTGTCATAAATAACTATTGTTTGTATTGCTATTACAATGCTGATATTCTAAAATGAGAGTGTATGCTGTGACCTTGGGTTTCCTTTAAAACTAATTTAACTGCATTGTTTTGTAGTCTGTGCCCACCTGAATAAAATATACATTACTTCCGGTCTTAAGACACAACAGGATATAAGAGATTTTTCCAAACAAATTAAAATCTTCTCTTGGATAGTTGTTACTAAAAACTGAATTCCAGGAATGCAGTTACTTTCTAAAAACTGCAGGCATACTATGAGTTAAGTTTAACAAGGTGCCTGCCTCCTCATAAACTTATCTCTGTTATTCACATCTGACAGGTTTATTGTGCTCCAGGAAGATAACTTCTTGAGCTCTGATGCTGCACACTGTGGTCTCAGTTTCTTCAAGAGCAGAGTCGCTGGAACTGCCATGCCCTTCCCTTCCCCTCTTCTGCCCATTCACAAAAGATGCCTTTGTATTATGTGAACTCATTCACAAAATACAAAGGCTTCTTTGAATGGCCAGCAGAGGAGAGGGGCAGACATAGATGCTCTGTGTGCTTCTCTCCTCTCACAGCCGGAGTGTATCCTCTGGGAGTGCAATAAACCTGTCACATAGAAGTAATAGGGTAAAGTCCCTGAGGTGACATGCACCTAATTAGACTTAACTCGTAGTGTGCCTGCCCTTTTTGCAAAGTTGCTGAATTCCTGGAATTCTGACTGAAACAAGTGTCCTCTTTGGAAAATGACCTTTGGAAGATTATTCAGGTTTCAGTGACAACAATGGTTGGACTTTCTCTCACTTTGAGTTCTGGTGACAGTGGTCATCAGTACTGATAAGCTTGGATTCAGGCTTGTGTTTAGTCTGAACCCAACTTAGCGGAAGTTAGCGGTCATTGCTGGGCCATATGGCCATATTAGGTCAATGATATCATGAGCATGCCTGCCCCTTTCTAAAAGTGCAGCTCATTAGCCCAGAAAAGACAGCTAACTTTGGGGTTCGGACCTGAATCCAAACTCATCCCTAGTCATCTGGACCAACAGAGAGGGTGAAGCTCCGCAGCAGAGACACAGATAGCAGTAAAAACAGAGGATTCAACCTCTTCCCAGTTTATCCAGAACAAGAAATAGCTTTAGATACATTTTAAGGGCACATGCATACCTGTATGCGTCCTCTGGTGGGCCTTTAAGTGAGAACTCTTCGTGTAGACCTTCCTGCAGCCATTAAACTGGCATCGATGAACTCTCTTCTTATTTTCAGGTGAGGCTTCTCCTGCATTTCCAGACTGTTCATTGTCACTTAGCCCACATTTTGATGTAATGGCAGCTGACGCGGATTCTGTGGCCTTTCCAGAGCTCACAGAGGCCTTTTTTGCAACCAGTTTTAATGTCACAGTTCCATCCAAAGCAGTGAGGGACTGTGGGGTTTTGACAAGGTGTCGGCTAAGTTCTGGGGAAGATGGTGGCGTAAGGGATGTAACAGCATTAAGCTGTGCCTGGTTTACTGATGTGTAACACTCTGTAGAGGAGCTTGCAGGCTGTAGGCTGACACAGGTCTCTGACAGAAGTTTGTCTTGTGATAGTAAAATATCCATACTTGGGCGCTTCTCGTACGTGCTGATGTCCACAGGAATTACAATTGGATCTAGTTTACGGGCATAACCATCTGTACCTTGAGGAATTGAGCTGTTTAAGAAACAGTCTAAATCCTCCCCAAAAGCTTCTGACATCTTCTTTGGTTCGGTCTGTAAATACCGTTCCAGCTCCAGGCAGGTCTATGGAAACAAAAAAAGCAAGACTTCACTAACAAAGCAATTCTGACAGAAAATAATTACATTCCGTGTCACCAAATAACCCAGCCATTAAAGATGTGTTATGGGTCATCCTATATTACACCACCAAACAATGAAGTGACTGTATCTGTGGGAAAATTAAAATGTATCACTTTAAACACATTCTGGGTGGTATTGAGACAGTGTAAGCCTTTCCCAGTTTATGGCCTGTTACAACAACAGTAATGCACATTGGTGTGATGCGGTGCAACTTATTCTGAATGGCACCTAACATACCAATGTGGGGCAACAAATTACTGTGCTTGTGCATGTGTTTGGAATTAAAGTGATTGATTCGCCTACAGTGAATGTCTGCTGAATGTCACATTCACTGCTTTATAAATATGCCCCCATGACAGAAATATTTTGGGAAATGCAGATGAGAATTTTGAGACTGATGTATTAAAACAAAAGAAAAAAAATTAGAACAAAGCGGTTACCAACACCAAGAACAATCACATTTTGCCTTTTTATGGAAGAATCAAACAAGAATTCTGATTGGTTGATACATACAGTGCTATGATATCATTGCATTTAACTAGATCAGAGCGTCTCCAAACTAAGGCCCATGGGCCAAATCCAGCCCACTGTCCCACAGCTAGGGTCAGTGGCCTCTCACACAAGGTCCCAAATAGGTATTCAGGTCAGCCTATAGTCTCCATTTCTCTACAACATCCACAACCTCTCTCCCCTCCAGCACAGGTTACGTATGAGCCCCCATCAGAGTCCTCCCTTACATTAGGGCCCCAGATGGGACCCTGATGTAAGGAGGGTGTAAGGAAGGGCATGCCAATAGACAATATGAGGAAAAAGGGGGGATATTTGCGCTAACCACAAAGATGTAAGTATACCGGAAGTGTGACTATGTGTACAAATGATGTAATTAAATGCTGCACCTCTATCAGTTAAATACTGAAAACCTAAAACAAATAGAAAAAGAAGAGAAAGTACGCCTCTGTGAGCCTCTGTCACATGGAGCTGCAGTCAGAGACAGACAAGAAGTAGAAGGAGAAACTTCCAGATGTTTTGGATCCTTGCTTTCATAAAGAGTATCCCGGGAGTGAAGCTTCCTTTCGCTGGTTCCTTGGTAACAGGTGGATATCTCCTTGTCTATTGACTATTGTAAGCTGACCTGCCGGCAGGCTGATGCACAGGCGCTTTTGATCTCTATCATTTGAGATCCAACTCATCTGGTAAGCAGTTTGTATTTTTACATCTTGCACTGCATCTTAGATGGTTGGATTGAGGAATATGTGCCCTGTTTTCTGGAGATTTATTTAAGGACTTTTGGTTTTCTGGAGATTCATTTTTCTTTTCTTTTGTTTTATTTTTTTATTTTTATTTTATTTTCAGATAATACATGGACTTTCTTTCACATTTTTTTGTGTGTTGTGATGCACATATTTATTGATATTTTTGCACATATTTATTAATATTTTTTCATATGTTATGTTGAGGTTTGATTATTGTTATTGCACCAATTATTTATCACCATTTTAAGTGGTTAATTTGCGCACTTTCTCTTCTTTTTCCAATAGACACTATGGCTCCTCTGGACGAACTTCTGTGCACAGGCTAATACATGTTCCCTTTCGTGTGCACAGAAATTGAGCACTTGTTTATGTGCATACTCATGCGCGCAACTGTGGAAGCATGCATATTCCTGCGCTCACGAGCATGTGTGATGGATGTTGGGGCCAAATGGGCTATTTAAACTGGGCAGCCTTCTGATGACTTCACCTGCCCAGTGTGGACACCTGCCCTGCTGCTAGCAAGACTTACAGGCACCCGTGCCACTCTGTACTCCTGCGCCTCCTGTTTACACTACTAGGGGCCCCGAGCCAGAAGAAATGACTTCCCCATCATATCAGGCTCTGCTACCAGGTACGTGATAGAGGGATTTTAGTTTATTTGGAGTTTCTTTGTTTTGTTTTACCCAAGTTCTTTCTCTATTGTTCTGAATCATATAATGCTAATTACACAAAAGTTCCAAGTAAAATGTGTTGATTCATTTCAATTTAATTAACTCATTTATAAAACTGATATTTTATTCTGCCCAAAAATATTAGTAAAATAGACAATGTAGCCCTAGGAGACCCCTGAGCTAGATCCTGCAATTTTGTAAAAGTAAATATAAACCGATAGGAAACTTCATCATATGTAAAGAGAACCTAAGGTTTCCTCCCGGCCCTAACACAGCGGGCTTGCTGGAGAAGCCAGTGCAGCTTCATACTTAGATACTTAGATATATCCACTAAGAAGCAGAGCTTCTCTGGAAATTATTAGGAAATGTTGGCAGCTGTGATAAATATCCTACTTTTCACAGCCTCTGTAGTGCTCTGGAATAGTCTCATCCCAAATGTTTATTTTAAAAACCATAGAGTAAATTGTGGTCACTCCAAGACCTTCTTCTATTTTAGAGAATATTAGACATCAGAGTAGAGCTGCTAGTCCAAGTTACAGCATTACTAGAGGAGTCATTTCCAACAAGCCTTAACTTGGTGTGGAACTGTTATTTTATATTAGAACTACTGTTATTTTCATATTATAACTGCTTTGACATGGATAAAGTTATACTGAGAAGCCTTTCTAAATGCTATCTGATCACATGGCATGGTGCCCCATCCTGCATAATAAAGAAACTGCAACCAGAGACAATTCTATTGATAAGCACATCCATATGCCACAATGCATACAATTAGACTAATGTGTCGGGAGCCTGATTCAGTTATCTGTACAGGGCTTTCTTCTACTGTTTGTCAATAATGGATCCAATCTATTCCATGGTTTAACATAACATGCCTTTCCTTAAAACTGAACTCCAGGCATGTATTTAAAGAAAATTAATTCCCTTATTCATTGGTTAAAAAAAATCTTTCATGAAGTGATTACCTGTGGTTATGGATGGATGTGTACCCCTGGGCGCAAACTGTCTGTGTTCAGAAGCGCACATCCATCTCTAACCTTAGGTAATTTCTCCATGTGCAATTACATGCCAATACCCATGGAGAGTCGTGGACAGTGTCAATCTGTAATTGGTTTGTACAGGTTTCCTGTTTCTGGATGAACGGAAACATCTGGATTAGGGATGAGCTTCGAGTTCGAGTCGAACTCATGTTTGACTCGAACATCGGCTATTCGCCGAACAGCGAACAATTTGGGGTGTTCGCAGCAAATTCTAAAAGTCTATGGGAGAAATCTAAAGTGTTAATTTTAAAGGCTTATATGCAAGTTATTGTCATAAAAAGTATTTGGGGACCTGGGTCCTTCCCCAGGGGACATGGATCAATGCAAAAAAAAGTTTTAAAAACGGCCGTTTTTTCGGGAGCAGTGATTTTAATGATGCTTAAAGTGAAACAATAAAAGTGTAATATCCCTTTAAATTTCGTAGCTGGGGGGTGTCTATAGTATGCCTGTAAAGGGGCGCATGTTTCCCATGTTTAGAACAGTCTGACAGAAAAATGACATTTCAAAGGAAAAAAAGTCATTGAAAACTACTCGCGGCTATTAATGCATTGCCGGTCCGACAATACACATAGAAGTTCATTGATAAAAACGGCATAGGGAATTCCCCACAGGGGAACCCCGAATCAAAATTTAAAAAAAAAAATGACGTGGGGGGTCCCCCTAAATTCCACCCCAGGCCCTTCAGGTCTGGTATGGATATTAAGGGGAACCCCATCCAAAATTTAAAAAAAAATAACGTGGGTGGTCCCCCTAAATTCCATACCAGGCCCTTCAGGTCTGGTATGGATATTAAGGGGAACCCCGCGCCAAAATTTAAAAAAAAAATCCATACCAGACCCTTATCCGAGCACGCAACCTGGCAGGCCGCAGGAAAAGAGGGGGGGGACGAGAGAGCGCCCCCCCTCCTGAACTGTACCAGGCCACATGCCCTCGACATTGGGAGGGTGCTTTGGGGTAGCCCCCCAAAACACCTTGTCCCCATGTTGATGAGGACAAGGGCCTCATCCCCACAACCCTGGCCGGTGGTTGAGGGGGTCTGCGGGCGGGGGGCTTATCGGAATCTGGGAGCCCCCTTTAACAAGGGGACCTCTAGATCTTTGCTAGAAATGATTCACGCTGATAGCTGAGGAAGGAGGCAGCTGACAGAAATGACACTTATAGGGCGTACACACGGTCGGACTTTGTTCGGACATTCCGACAACAAAATCCTAGGATTTTTTCGGACGGATGTTGGCTCAAACTTGTTTTGTCTACACACGGTCGCACAAAGTTGTCGGAAAATCCGATCGTTCTAAACGCGGTGACGTAAAACACGTACGTCGGGACTATAAACGGGGCAGTGGCCAATAGCTTTCATCTCTTTATTTATTCTGAGCATGCATGGCACTTTGTCCGTCGGATTTGTGTACACACGATCGGAATTTCCGACAACGGATTTTGTTGTCGGAAAATTTTATCTCCTGCTCTCCAACTTTGTGTGTCGGAAAATCCGATGGAAAATGTCCGATGGAGCCCACACACGGTCGGAATTTCCGACAACATGCTCCGATCGGACATTTTCCATCGGAAAATCCGACCGTGTGTACGGGGCATAAGTGCGCTGGATTGAGACAAGTACACACTATAGAAGGATATGCTTTGTTCATATTTCATGTCTGAGGTTTACAACCACTTTAATCCATCCTCAAAATTCTTACATTTGTTGTTTTTGAACAGCAAGTATGAAGGAAAATTAGCAGTAAAAAAGGACTTGTGGGTTTACCTAATTATTTTCTGCGTATTCATTCTTTATGATCTTCATATCTTCATAATTGGCTGTGTGGCAGGGGTGTTTCCTTTGCCTACATACAAAGGTGTTCCTCTTTTCCATTTCAAAAAGTTGGAAGGTACTGTATAGTATGTGTATGGCACAATCTGTAGATGTTTGCAGAAAATATTGATCTTTCCCATGTTATAATATAATGTTAATATTTCCATCACACACGTTCCAGGAATAGGCTCCGAGGTAGCGGGTGCTGCAGCAATAGCCAGCTGGAGACATCACAGTTCAATGTATATATTTGCCAGCACATCATGGATCATGATCATCCGAAAGTTTTATTATTAACTTATTTAGTACAGGTATTTATATAATGCCATCAATTTACATATTCACATCAGTCCCTGCCCTCAAGAGATTACAATCTAAAGTCCCTAACTCACATTCATACCTACACACAGGGCTTTTTTTTGAGCAGGAACACGGGGGAACGCAGTTCTGGCACCTCCAACACTAAAAGTATTGTATGGCAAGGTGTTCTGGAGGGTCTATTGATGCTGGCTGCTGGGGGATCTTTTGTCACTGGTGGGGATCTATTTTTTGTGGGGGTCTATTGATGCTGGGTATGCCTATTGTTGTTGGCTGGGGGTGTCTTATGTTGCAGGGGGGTCAATTGTTGCTGGGGGAGATCTACTGTTTAGGGCAAAGTCTATTGGTACTGGCTTCCAGAGTGTCTATTGATGCAGACTGCTGGGAGATCTGTTGTGGCTGTTGAAGATCTATTGTAGCTGGGGTGATATTTTGTTGTGGGGTCCATTATTGCTGAGGGGGAGGTCTGTTGTTGTGTGGGGAATCTATTGTTGCTGTGGTGGGGTCTGCTGTTGCTGGGGGAGTCTATTGTTGCTGGAGTGAGGTCTATCAAATTCCATACAAATTACTTAGTAGCAAAATGATACTTGGTTCTGTATTCTCTAAAAGGGGAGGTACTGGGAGGTGGGCAGGGTGCAGAGACGAAGAGTGACTCAGAAGGGGAAGTTCCTGCACCTATTCTCTGAGAAAAAAAGCCCTGCCTACACATACTAGGGACAATTTAGACAGGAATCAGTTAACCTACCAGCATGTCTTTGCAGTGCGGGAGGAAACCCACGCAGGCACAAGGAGAACATTTAAACTCCACGCAGGTAGTGCTGTGGTTGGGATTTGAACTAATGACCCTAGTGCTGCTAGGCAGAAGTGCTAACTACTTTACTGTGCTGGCCATTGAAGGATGATCACATCACAAAGGACAAAGTGCAATTTTTGGGAGCCGCTCTGGACTCCTTTGTCAGGTTTGTAATGAAGGGATCCCATGCAGCTCCGAAACATTGTACTTTGTCCTTTGTGATGTGATTATTCTTCAATAAAACTTTCAGACAATTCATGATCTGTGGTGCGCTGGCAAACATATACATTCACAACTTTGCCTGAGCTACATCACCAAACTTGTTTCCAAATATCACTCAAAACGTCCTCTCCGCTCTTCTGAAGATCTCCTGCTCTCAAGCTCCCTTGTCTCCTCCTCTCATGCTCATCTCCAGGATTTCTCCAGAGCCTCTCCCATCCTCTGGAATGCTTTACCTTAACCTGTCCGGCTATCTCCAACTCTAGCTGCCTTCAGGCAATCCCTGAAAACTCATCTCTTCAGGGAAGCCTATCACACCTCCAACTAATCTTTTACCACTTGCATCAGCTCATTACCCACAGTTACAACCTTTTGTACTACCTGTCCCACCCTATTAGACTGTAAGCTCTTCTGAGCGGGGTCCTCCTAATCCTCTTGTATTTTATTTTATTGTAACTATTGTCTCCCTTTTATATTGTAAAACACTGCATAAACTGTTGGTGCTATATAAATCCTGTATAATAATAATAATAATAATAATTTTAGGCCAAATTTTACTGTAGGCCTGCTGTCCTATATACACCAATCTTATCAAAATATTAATAACAAAGCACTGTAACACATATCAAAGAAGCACCATTTAAAAGGATGGCGGTTCCTCACTGAGTACCTCTGATCACGGAAGAAAGAACATGAGCCGTTAGATTTCCTGACACTAACAAACATGTCCGCATAGTATAAAGGTAATTGATGTGTAAAATGGCTTGTGCTCCACTTACTCCTCACAGACTGGAAATTCTCCTGCCTAGAACTGAACGCTCTCCAGCCACTTCCCCGAGCAGAAAGTCATTTTGTCCCGGGTAGCATTGCGAGTACACTGTTAAATATGTTTCACGGCGTTTAGAATTCGGTTGTCATTCTCTCTTTAGCTCTAAGATGTTACGGGCTCACAGCATCTGTTTGCCAGTATACAATAAATGGCAAAAAATAAATAAAAAAATGCAGCAAGGCATTCCAGGAATATCTGAAAGTCTGTGATAACATTCATTCTCTTCCCATTTCTTTTTACTAGCCTGTAACAACTTCTCAGTGGAATTCAGACAATAGCACCATGAATACCAATTTTATCTAACACACTTTCTAAATACACCGTATAAAAAGAAAAAAAAAAAAGCTACTTTGCCTTACTTTTATTGACAAACCAAGCTGGATTAGGGGTTTGCATGGCGCTATACCGTGAGAAATTAACATGTTATTAACTGAAGGTAATGGTTAGCAGGCTGACAATAACAGCTTTTATAAAACATAATGGATGCCTAGAGACAATGAAAAATGTAGATATATTTCCTCTGAGTTTAAGCGCTTTGGAAAATAAGCTATTTCGTGGTTATTAAAATGGTTGCCCAGGGCCAGCCTAATATGATGGAGATTTAGAAGCAGACATAGTGAGAACTGAAATTTGAATGAATTGCCATGTGAAAACTACTCCATAATATTTCTTGTAACTGAAATCCAAGCTGAAAAAAAAGTGTCATGACAGATTATGTTGACACGCTCGCATTCAATGCTAAAAACCTCCAGAAAAAAAAAAAGAAAAAGAGGTCACAATAACAAATCCAGCAATAAACATTCGCCACTTTAAAGCAATTTTATTGGTGACTATCCCAAGCGCCATTATAAATGTAGATTTTTTTCAGTGGGAGTGGGTTTAGTTGCACAAAAAGATATTGTATGGTCGGTTTAGAATCGGTTGTAGAAAGCACTCCAGAGTGAATTTCCCTAGAAATGTAAACTCTTTAGCATATAATGTAAGTGTTCTGGTAAATGGCTTGGCTGCCCTACTGGGCTAATTTACTAAAGGAGTTGAGGATCTTCACACAATACATTTACTTAAAGTGATAGTAAACGATCACCTTTTAAAACAACCCATTCAGTTTAAAATTGAAATGAAAGGCAAAACATTATGTATAGATATAAAGAAACCATTATAAACACCCTTTTCCCTTTTTTTTATAAACGATCACATTCCCTCTTTTCTCAGCTGTATAAGAGCTGGAGGGAGGAGAAGCAACAGTACACTGAGCTTTTTTGGTCCTACTTTTCCTATGTATCACAGGAGTGCAGTTTGTTCTGCATTCTTGTGACCCATTTCCAGACAGTCCAGGCTGGAGAAAGATCCTGCCTTTACCATCAGGATCCACCCAGATGCCTGGACTGGCAGCTGGCTCAGCCTCTCACCTGCACTGCTGGGAGACTGAGCTTTGCTGCTTCCTTCCCTCCCCAGCCCAGTGCTTGCTAGAGGCAGAGCAGAGAGCTGTGACTGTCAATCACCAGCTCTCTGCTCTGCCTCTAGTGAGCACTGGGCTGGGTAGGGCTGAGCAATCGGCGGTGTTTGATCACTCTGTTCTCAGTGCAGAGGCGTGCAGGGGACAGATGCAGCATCAGATCAATGCTGCATACACCTAGGTAAGTAAACCATTTTTTTTATATATCTCATATTTCTCTTTTAAATGGTCTAATTGTATGCAAATGAAACAGCTAAATAGGAATCTGTGCTTTGCATGATTGAATAACTGAAGTGACTATTAGCACAATTTATTGTGAGAAGATTCTCAGCTCCTTTAGTAAATCAATCTCAATATGTCTGTGCTATATACATATGAGAAATAAATAATTCCTATATCCTGGGAGCCCAGTGGTGTTCCCATTTGTTTTTAAACAGCTGTTGGTTGGGATTGTTGGAGCTCGCTCATAGACAGTGTAGTAACTGGGGATTTTCTGCACTGGAAGAATGTCAGTCGCCGCTAGGGCACATAGAAAACCAACTGTTTTCTGTGTGCCCTGTTCACACTGCAACACAGCCTGGAGGTGCGGTGTAGTGAGCTGTGATAAAATGCAGACATGCTGCATTTTACTGCAGTACACATGTAGGCACCACATGTCACTGCACAGCAGTGCAATGCACCACCATGAATTATGTATTACTTTGTGCACTTCAAATAAAGTTGACAATAAAAAAGAAAGGGAACTGTGTAATGCGCTGAAATGCACATCATACCGGCTCTTCACAGTGGCTCATGGCAGCTGCCTGCAAACTAAACTGTGCAGTGTGAACTGGCTCTAAATCTTTGTTAGCAAAAAAGATACCTAAATGCATTTATCCAGTCTGCCTAAAAATGATTTTTCAGTTACAGGTAAAATCTGATTAAAGAAGAAGTATCACTTTATTTTTTACATCTTTAATAAATCCCCCAAGGGACCAAGTGCATGTAGCACACCTGTATATTAAAAATCTAATTTTACTTACCATTTGTGCTGTGCTGTAATTCACCCCTGGCTGAATCCCAATTTATAGGCGTTCCTATGAGGGAGCTACAGCCAACACTGTATTTACCGCCTAGATTTATAATCTAATAAATAAGATTCCCATCGTGAACTGCCCCACAGCGCTGACTGTTCAATAAAGTGGTACCAAGGCAGCTTATACTCTTCTTTTCTCTAATGGCCCTGTCCCTTGCTGGAGTTGACATCTTCTTTTGTGTGCTGTTTTTTGGCTATGTTGATTGGCCGACATAAGATGACATCACTCCTCCGCATGCACAGGAGGCCATCATTCCAGCACAGAGGAATCAGGCCAGCCACATGCCATGGGATGTTACAAACAGGCAGGTAAGTGTATTTTATTGCAAAAGAGACAATGCTCGTCTCTTCTGCAATAAAAAAAATCTGCCTGCTCGCAGTAAACAACTTTAGTTCTACTTTAATAAATTTAGTAGTAAACAGTCAGCACTGCTGGGCTGTGTGACCTATCTGCCAGCACAGTGTATGTTTGCTAGCAGCGGCAGAACTATCACACATCCCACACAGCACCTAATAAGTATGTTCAATTGAATCTATTAATAATCTGAATCTGATAATAAATTAACAGTCGGTGCTGGGGGCTGTATGATAGATCTGTGGCAGCTAGTAAACATACACTGCACTGGCAGATCTTTCACGCAGTTCCGCATTGCTGACTTATTGTTTACCATTGAACTTGTAATTGAACAGTCAGTTCTGCAAGGATGTGTGATAGATGTGCTGGAGCTGCTTGTAAGAGTCTGACTTGTTTGTGGATGGAGCCGACCCCAACCACTGGTGTGCCGAATGGTGATGCTTGTTTTCAGCATGTGTCTGATGCCAGAGATGAGAAATGTCATTCAGTCCTCATTAAGTATTCATCTCCTTGCTAACATTGTGGTCAGACATTGGTGCTCTATGCACTTGGTTCCCTTGGAGATTTAATAAAGATTTACAACATGAAGTGATACTTCATACAGCCCATGGATGAATCCCTTTTTATTTTTCATTCAACCAGCGTGTTGACCAAAAAAGTTGACTCGATTACCCAATGCAAACACTCGATGGGTATGTGGGAATCCTCCCGGCTCAGCTATTGTATTCTGACAGCGGGGAGACTTCCTCAGCATCAGAATACACTGGTCAGCGTTACAGGCTACAGCTGATCTAGTGGCAAAAACCCAACAGAGTGGTTGAACAAAAGTCAATCGGTAGATCAACTTTTGTACACCCACAGTGCCTATACATGGAGCGAAATTAGGCCAGTCCCTGCTGAACAAAATTTAGATTCATGTATGCCTAGCTTAAATGGATTGTAAAGCCCCTTTGTCTTATTCATAGAATCCCCTGTGTTAGATTAAGTTATGTGCCCCAGTGCATTAGCTTTATAAAAAATATCCAGCTTTTTACCTTATTTCAGAACTCGGCTCGGTGCTCACGTGACTGCCCGCTGCTCTCCTCCCCCGATCTGCGAACTACAGTGGGAGGGGCTGAGAATCCCCCGCTGATGCCAGCCGCGAGAAGAGAAGGAGAGTAGCGGGTGGTCACGTGAGCGTCGAGCGGCACTCTGAAATAAGGTATAAAGCTGCATATTTTTTATAAAGCACATACGCTGGGGCACATAACTTAATCTAACACAGGGGATTCTAGGAATAAGACCCCTTTTTTTCGCAGTATTTAGTAATATAGCAGCAGGAGAGGAGGGGCGGGGAGCAGATTGTCATTGAGAATAGCTGAAAGGCATGGAGGTAGGGAGAGAGGGGGAGAAAGGAGAGCAGTGAGCTGATGTGGACGTAAACTGACCACAGTATCATGGATCAGCAGCCTTGATAATCATGGTCAGTTTACAGAGGGGAGGGCAGCACCAGGCAGGATCATCCAGGTATTTTAGATTATAGAAAAGGTTTATTCATGGTTTAAAGCAGGGGTCTCCAAACTATGGTCCTTCAGTTGTTCCCATCATGCCTAGTCATGTATGTGAATGTCAGAGTTTTACAATGCCTCATGGGACATGTAGTTCTGCAACAGCTGGAGGGCCGTAGTTTGGAGATCCCTGCTTTAAAGGAACAGGATCATTTATTATTATATTTTTTAGGGTTACAACTGCTTTAAGTCTCCTTGAACTAGTTCACACTCTGTTCATGCCAACATTATCGTTTTATTCTTTTTCCTACAAGATCTCCTCCCTCTATCGTAGTAATTGTCACAATACAGTGAGTATACAGAAAAACTCAAGAGCAGCAAATCTCACCATCACCACAGGGTCACTTGCGAATAAAGTCCAGCCTGTGAAAGAAGAGCATGTAGACTTACCTTTCTGGTGGGCTGTGCCCTCTTCACGTTTCTGTATACATATAAGCATGAAAGGGCCCTTTCTCTCCCCCTCTCTCTCTGGCACTATATCATATAAAGGGCCCTAGTTTTCTGCACAATTCTACTCCATCCAAAGCTTTTAATCTACATCTTCTGAATCCCAGCTCTCTTGGGTCCTCTTATGCGTTACTAATCCATCTCTTTTTTGGTCTTTGCATGCACCGCAGCTCACCAGATTGCTCTGGCAGTTTAATGCAAAAGCTGTTACTATGGCATTCTGTACACAGGGAAGAGAAATTTTACTGCACAAGAAGGACTTTTACTGCAGGTGTTTCTTATAATATGTATGAGTGCGCATTTACATTACAATACAGTCTTCGCTTAGACTGGGATACAACATTACGTGGTTCCAAATTGCTTCTGAGTCTGTTCTGTTCAAAGGTTTTGAACCTTTTATGTATGTTTTTGGCACATCCGATACATGTAATAAAATTAAAAGAAAAATGATATACGTAACGCAGACGAAAATACCTTTCGCCATGCACTGTCAGCCATTTTGCGCAGACAGTGGAGGTCAAACGCCCTGTCTTCCTTTGCTGTGTAATGCACAATCTGACAAAATGAAGCTGAAAGTAAATGACATTTTCTGTGCCTCAGTTTAGCACCAAGACTCCCCCTGGCTTTGCTGAGTATATATTGTCCCTTAAATGAACTTTTAAACTTGTCAGTCATGGAAAATAATCATAAAACAGAGTACCACAGAAACATCTCGTTGTCATGTATATAAATATATCATGCTGACTTTCTTAATTCATCTTTTTTTTTCCTCTATTCCATTATGAATAGAAGCTATTATGTTCATGGTGAAGGTTTGCGCAGATCAACAGTAACCTAAGTGCAATTAGAATTTGAATTGATGCTACTTGAGGATAACAGCAGGCTGTTAAGCTCCTGTGTTTAATGGTGTTTCCTGTAAGTGCTATTCATGCCATGATGCATATTACAAATGGATATCTGCATCACTTAAAAAAAAAACACTCTTCAATGTGGGAGCGTGTCAGCCTTGTCGTTGGTGACAGTTAGGGCGTATACGGACAGTTGAAGCTGACCTTTGCCCGAAAAAAGAGCATTGAGACATCCAAAAGACTGCAAGATGGGCAGAATCCACAAAAGCTGAAATAGAAGAGAACATCACACTGAAAAAAAGTTGCATCACTCAGGGAACAGAAAACCTCTGTTATGATAGAGTTGCATATTACTGGAAACCGCTACTTAAGAGACAAGATATAAAATAAAGTGCCTGTAATATAAAGCTATAAAATGCAGGCGGTCGGCAGGCCTTGGAAATGGTGTAGCAAATTAGACTCCTACAACACATAGGGCCGTATTTAGAAATGACACAACTTTATTATTATAGTTTAAAACTCTCTAAATGGCTATAGTAATTGTACATCTGATAAGCTTATTGTAATTAACTCAACACCCCATTCCATAGTTTCTTTTTGTACTGAGAAAAATCGCCATGTGTTCAAGATGCAATATATAGGGGGTTGATTTACTAAAACCGGAGAGTGCAAAATCCGGTGCAGCTCCGCAATAAAAACTGCAATAGAAAATCAGCTTCCAGGTTTTTTTTGTCAAAGCTGGCCGAACAAGCTGCAGTTAGAAGCTGATTGGCTATCATGCACAGCTGCACCAGATTTTGCACTCTCCAGTTTTAGTAAATCAACCCCAATGTGTCCCCTAGTAAGGAGGATCAGGATATGATAGGTGTTCACAAATATCATTGTCCTCAAAAAGTTTTGTGGCATTTAACTGCTTCATTAGGAGAATATCTGGGACCCAAGTCTGATAGGGGTCAAGGCACCACCAGGGTTCACCCACGGCGGCTAAGGGGGACGTGCAAGGAATGGGCGGCTGTCTTAGATGGAACAAAAGCACTACTCTGGGTCCAGATGAAAGAAAAATTTCAATGAGAGAGATGATCAAAACCGCTTAACTATGCCTCAATCGAAATGTACAGCTGGTAAGCTGATGGATGGTTAATGCAGGGGAAGAAAATCCCTGATGCCATGAGGCTCGTGGTCAAAGGTTAAATACCCCCTGGATCCTGCCCGTTATGCCAGTGTATACCTTTTATGATATGTATCACTAAATACTTGGATATCCTGCTTTTATAGTCCTTTGCATTAATAATTTTTTTTATTTTTTATCGTACTTTGAGTTTATGTTGTTTAAGTTGTACCGAGATAGTCCTTCATACAACTGCTTTATGGGTGATTGAGTGGGGACTAGCCTCCCAGTCTTTTTCCTTTTAACTGGATGATAGTACACCCTATTTACTCTACATATTGTCTACATTAATAGAGGCCTTAGCTTTTCAACCCCAATGTGTGTCCATAGTGTGAGGACATATCACTACACCATACCTCCCAATTGTCCCTCTTACATAGGTACATAGTTACATAGTTACATAGTAAGGTTGAATAAAGACACCAGTCCATCAGTTCAACCTGAGTGAGTGTGTATCTACAATCATCCCTATTTATTTAAGGTACCCATATAGCGCTGCCAATTCACGCAGCACTCCACACATACATTGCACACCCACAATGGTCCCTACCCTCAAGGAGCCCACAATCCAAGGTCCCCAGCTCACACCCATATACTAGGGCCAATTTTTTTGAAATTTTTAAAATTACGTGAGCCGCTGGTCATTGTGCCAGGAGTGCGCAAGGCACGCAATCTCGCCACAGCACTGACTGCGCTATTGCACACAATTATGTGGCTGCTCCGCGACAAGGCCTGGCCGCATATTTGCGTGTGCTTGGCACAAAGAGGTTAAAATGCCAGTATAAGGCTCCATGCACACTGGTGTTTGTTAAAGATCCTAAAAGCTGTTATTAGCATTTTTTCTTCTCCTAGAAGCAAAATAGTGGTATCCTGTGTCCATGCACACTACTTTCGGCTATTAGTGTTTTTTGAGCTTCAGCGTCTAGGAGCAGAAAAAAAAATGTTTTTGTAAAGTTTCTTGGAGTTCTTCCCGCAGAAACACTCCTAAACACTGCCAAACGCTCCTAAACGCTAATAATAGCGTTATTTGAGCTTTTTTTTTCATCTTTTTAAGGCTCCATGCACACTAGCGTTTTTCTAAGCTCCTAGAAGCTGTTATTAGCATTTTTTTTTGCACCTAGAAGCTAAATAGTGTTATCCTATGTGACCATGCACACTACTTTAGGCTATTAGCGTTTTTTGAGCTTCAGCGTCTAGGAGCTGAAAAATTGCTTTTGTAGAGTTTCTTGGAGTGTTTTTCCAACAGAAACACTCCTAAACGCTGCTAAATGCTCGTAAACACTCCTAAACCCTACTAATAGAGTTTTTTTAGCAATTTTTTCCCTTTTACTGCAAAAACGCTAATAAAACCCCTGGGGCCTGGCAGGGGTGTGTCCATTGCCTAAATACATTGTGCTAGAAGGTGTCCTTCTTTCTCAGCTCAGAAAGTTGGGAGGTATGCTACACAGACCTTAACACCCCAACGTATAATATGTGTGTTAATGCCTATATACATGGAATACATGCATATGTATAATTTGTTATGAGTTCCAAAAGCTCATTCAGCCCTGCATGTTGAATAAAAACTAATAACTGCTGAATGGCATTTCAAATATGGATGAAGTTACATGGGATTACAATACATGGGGCACAAGGTTACAATACACGGGGAAGCATTACTTTTATCTCTCATTAAAGTATGTACATTTGAGGGTTAAATTATAAATGGGGTGAAATGAATGGTTAGGGAAAAAAATACCCTACAAAAAAAAGACACTTTATATTCACTTGTGGAATCCTCATTCTCTTGTACGGCAAAGTGCCCACAGAATCTTCACATACACCCACACCGTGTGGCATGGTTCTATCCACCTGCCCCTACATCAGTACAGAACACAGTAGTGACATTGTGGGCATGGTGGATCCACAGCAGTTATAAAATGGCTTAGAAATGTGTGTTTTTGAGCAGCGATATTTCTGGCATTCAAGAAAGTGATTCTGTCATTTTAGAGGATAAGAACCAGATGCACAGTTAGGTTGGGGTCAGGGGATAAGGGTTAAGGTTTCCAGTTAGGTTTTAGTGGTAAATGTTAAGTGATAGTTTAGTTTTAATTTTTTTTTAGTTTAAGGGTTAATTTAAAGTGTTAGGTTTAGTTAATGCCGTTGTAAACCTCAGACATGAAAAATGAACAAAGCACAACCCTCTATAGTGTGTAGTAGCTTTAACCCAAAGCAGTGAGTCCTATCTGATCTCTCCTCTCTCTGCTATCTGCATTACTCAGTGAAAAAAACTCTACGCCGACACAACAGCCTGGGAGACGCCCCCCCCCCCAGCACACAGCAGGTGACCTGTAGCTTCGGCACTGTATGTTTTTCTATAAGCCTGTGTAAAGGGGTTGTGTCTCTTCAATCAGCTTCAATCAGATTATAGGCATCTTGGTGCTCTTGAACTGCAGTGAGTGTGAAATCGGATACCTGCCTCCTGTTTCCTAGAGCTGTAGATAAACAGGTACAACTCACACAGGAAGATTTGTTTCATCTATGTGTCTACAGGTATATGCAAGGGTTTACATCCCCAAAGTTTTGGGTTTGAATTACTTTCAAGGGTTTGGGGTTACTTTTTAGCTTATTTAAGATTTAAGTGTAATCTTACTTTTTTTTCACTTTTAGATAGAATATTGAAAAGCTTAAAATCCCTGTCATTTTTTTTGTGCTTGTTGATTGTATTTATTTATTTATTTTTGTGGTCAAGATTTCCTTTTGCCCTTCTGTTTCTAGTGTTCTATCATTTTACTAAGTTCCAAACTAAAAAAAAGATTGGCCTTTGATATACTTTAAAAGTACATTTTCCAGTAAGGCCCAATTCACACCTGAGCGTAGCGCTTTCAAGGAGAAAGTCGCGCGATTTTGTTGCATTTTTACCGTGTTTTAGTCGTGATTTTGATGCTTTTTTGTTGCGATTTTGTACAGGTCAAAAGGTCACCAATGTAAAAAAGCAGAAAAGCACCCAAATCTGCCTAAAAAAAAGTTCCAGAATTTGTTTGAGCTTCAGGTGTTTTGGAGCTTCTGACTTAAGGGGTTTTGGAGTGGAGATGTGAACCATCTCCATAGAGAATAATTGATTTTTTTCGCCTCCAGCGTTTTGTAGCTTCAGGCTTCAAGCTACAAAACACTCAGGTGTGAATGGGGCCTTAGAGTTAGTTTGGGTTCTGTTCTGGCTTAGGGATTGGCACACTATTTGGTTTCAACTTGCCATTTTTGGTCCTGGAAGGTCCATGCTAATTTATAATGATATATTTTATATATTTTAAACACAGCTCTATAAACTGTGTTACAAATCTACAGGTCAAGCACAAATGCCCAAATATTTAGCTAGGACATTTTCCTTGATTTCTTCAAGGTGCAGAAAATAGGCTTGGTACCCAACTGGAAGATTCAAGTAGTCACAAAAATAACACAATGTAACCTTACACACAGGCGAGAAGAATAGTCAACCTTACTGACAATCAGTCACTAATATGAGCTTGCTCACTGGCATACTGCAATCAGATATAAACTTAAATACTTTCTGGTGGCATCTCTATTAGCAATACCTTATTAGAGATGTCCCAGCTATTCTTTGTAAGCAGATTTTGAATAATGCTTGCTTCATCTTTTTTCTGTCCCTCCTTTGAAATCATTTATGCTCATGCGCTAATGATATTTTCACAGTGAATGTCAGATAGGGCTAGCTTCTTGTATTATGCAAGCTTCATGCAGCTTATTGGAAAGCAGAACTAAGGTTAATGTGAAATACGAACTTTGGTACACTTTGAAATCTACTCTATGCATTTCCCAAGCTAACCTCAAAAAGCTACAACAGGCTACCTTGCGGTCAGTGGAGCAATACTCTTTGTCTTAATGATAAAGACATTTTCGAAAAATTAAGCTCTGGTAATAACAATGTGTAAATTATTATACAGATAAATACCCCATCCTGCTTATTAGGATAATGTTTTTCAATGGCTCCCCAGCCACAAAGTCAGCTGATACCAAACTTCTAATCATAGTACTAACAAAAAGGCACAGGAATCTTCTTTTATAAAAAGGTCCGTGATCTAAAAAAATGTCTGTGCATGTGGCCATTCACTGACTAAATAAAATATGTTTGTACTCAGTCTTATATTGCCTGGACTAATGTCATAAAGCAACACACATACTACCCTGGACTCTGCTGCATGCAGAAAAAGAGCACTATCAAGTGGCCTGGCTCTTATCAGTCCCTATGCAGTCAGTTGCTGTCTACAGAAATGTCAGAAACATAAATAAAATAGCTGAAATTTCAGGTTATAGTAATTTCAGATTAAATGAAGATTGCCTGGGAACAACAAAAAGAATTTAAAGCTTAAAATCAATTTTGGAAGTATCTCAGTAGCTTCTGTAACACTCTAATTTTGGCTCACATATGACAGATTTGCTTTAAAATGAACCTGTCACTATCCTATTCCAGCAGCTGTTACCCTAGTGAGTACAGTGTTTATTGCACAAAAAACAAATTCAATGTTTTATTTCAAACGTGAATTTGTCATTAAACCCCCCCCCCTCCCCAGAGGAACCTCCCCTCCCCCCGACCTGCTTTGAGCCAGTCATGTAATTCGCCGGGTCCTCATTGGTCTTCGCCTGACTGGAGGTGGTCCTGGATGACCCAGAGATCTATATTGACTTCATGACATCAGCCTTGCTCTTCGATATATATTATGTCCTTCTGTTTTTCCTTCTGTCAAAAGTGATCCTACTGTGTGTTTGTGAATATATGATTGTTGTAAGACTATTACACAGTGGGCTCCATTGGGGAAGGGAATAGGGGATATGAATAGTTGAAAGCACAGTGGCTAATTGGTGGGCAGCACAGTGGCTAATTGGTTAGCAATTCCGCCTGGCAGCACTGGCGCCATTGGTTGGCGTCCCAACCATGCCTGGAGTTTGCATGTTCTCCCTGTGCCTGCATTGGTTTCCTCCAGGTGCTCTGGTTTCATTCCACACTCCAAAGACATGCTGACAGGTTAGTTGGCTCCTGTCTAAATTGGCCCATGTACTGTATGTACTGTATGTGTTTGTATGTGTTTGTATTAATTTGAATAAGAGCAAGTACTGTGCCTGCGCAGTATAGGGCGGACACTATCCGATGGGGGACATTTCTCGACAGGACACCGGCATCCTGATCCATAGGGGAATTCCGGGATCTGGTCACGCTCCAAGCATCGCTGTGGATCCTGCCCGAATCCCGGAAGTCCCCTGTGGATCAGGATGCCAGCAGCACAGAGAAACAGAGCCTATTACCATCCGGACTGCAGAGATCGCTTGTGGTTACACTGGACCCCTCTGCGCTTGACAACAGTTTTTTTACATGTAAGTGTTTTAATGCAATTTGTTATTAAATTCAAACAGTCTTACTAAGAGGCGCGCCTGTTGCTGTGTTTTTTCTCTTTTACACCATATGTGTTAGGCTGTGCTGGGTAGCCTTGCTCAACACAGTCCTAATGCACAGACAAGTCAAATTGCCTTCTGTCATGTGTGTTCACTTAGAATGAATAGAAGTAGAACATGCATTACTTATTTTTACGGCATGTTGCATCGCATTGCACCCACGTTGCAATGCTCTGCTGTGAATACAATTTATGAAATGTCACTTTGTGACATTTCAATAAAGTTTAAAAAAAAAAAAAAAAACCCAAATGGCAGTGTACTGTAAGCAGTGCATTGGCACTGTTTATTTCCAAGTGCACACTAGTGGCTGTCTCCTACCAGAACAGCTCTTCTGGTATTCCTAACTGAGCTGTTGGAATGTTTTTTTTTTTATATGGTGTGGCACAGCTCAGATGTTTCAAGCAATGTTTGTCTCTTGTTAAGCTCATTAGTACAAGTCCTAAATGGGTCAAATAAATCATGTCCGTGTTATATTGCAGAACCTACATAGAGTCTTCTCTATAAAGTGAATTATTTTTAAACCTTATGCCCCATGTGATGAGCATATGAGATAATGGACCATGGAAATAAATGAAGCATATATCACTTTGCTTTGTGATTCTTACGCTCAGTGAAATTCTCATATAGGGTCCATGCTGATTCCACGAAGGACACACATGGGTATAATAAGCCCCTGTGAGTCATTAATTAGGTCCAATAACTTGTGAATATAGCAATAAAAACAAAAGCCTCCAGGCAACAAGGGTCAGTAACGGGTCCATTTGCATACTAACAATTACAAAGGAGTGGTAATAAAAAATAACTAATTTATTTATTAGCACTCTTGTGATTAATGAAGATTTTCCAAAGACTCTGACCTTATGTTCATGATCCTTGTAAGTGAATCACACAAGAATACTACATACGTAAATAATAAATTGTAACCAATTTAAACTGTAGTGAGAATGGTAACTACAATATTTCCATATTGCTTTTTAACAACTGTCTTCTGGCGTTCAGAATAAAAAAAAAAATTGGTGGTAAATACAGTGAATTTCCAGAAATAAGTACTGAAATAAGTATAAAAATGAAAGTTAAGAATGTATAGAAATAAATCTCCTAAAAATGGTCTTCATAAACCAAAGAAATATATAAAGGGTTTGACAACCGTGGCGATTTTTGCACACTTTCTGCTTTCTACGAGCACCCAGCTTTAATTTGCTTTAGTTGAACTCAGTCCATACAGCAGTTCCTTTAGCCTTGTAGGGACAAGACGTGGCATACTCAGCACCCAGAGGGAAGATTTATCAATTCTATTGCACAGCAAAGCAATGCAAAGCATGAGCGGTGAGACTGGTATATATGGCAAGTTCATAATAAGACTGCAGCTGGATTCATGGATCCCTCTCTTTTCTGCTCAAAAGTAGCACTGTGACAATATAGATGATGCCACTGACCAATTCCTTTAATTCATTTTCTGTGAATACCTAGATTGAGTCATTATGGCTTTGTTTACCTTACGCTGACGCTAAACGATATTAGAGGTCGACCGATATGGGTTTTTCTCTGGTCGATGCCGATGCCGATATTTACAAATCGCGGTGGCCGATGGCCGATATGTGATGCCGATTTTTTTGGGCCGATATATTAGGCCGTTTTTTTTTTTTTTCTTCTTTTTTTTTTTTACCTTCATCTCATAAAATCTAACAGTTAGACCCCTTTCACAATGGGGCGTTTTTCAGGCGCTTTTGGGCTAAAAATAGCGCCTGTAAAGTGCCTGTCAAACGGCTCCCCTGCAGTCTCAGTGTGATATCCCGAGTGCCTTCACACTGAGGCGATGTGCTGGCAGGATGTTAAAAAAAAGTCCGGCAAGCAGCATCTTTGGAGCGGTGTATACCGCTGCTCCACCACTCCTGCCCATTGAAATGAATGCGCACCGCTGCCGAAGCGCCTGCAAAGCGCTTCAGAGGCGCATTTAACCCCTTCCTCGGCCACCAGCTGGGTTATAAGCGCCCCACTAGCAGCCGAATAGCGCTGCTAAAATGATGGTAAAGAGCCGCTAAAACTAGCAGCGTTTTACCGTCAACGCATGCCCGTTGCAGTGTGAAAGCAACCTTCAGTGATACGGAAATTTTTTTACATTTAAACATTTATTAAACAAAACAAACCTCCAATCAGTTCACTTGTATGTAGAATTTAGATAAAAAAAATATTAAAAAAACCTCTCTTAAATATTAAAAATACACAAAAACAGGTAATCAAAACTTCTGGATGAAAAAAAATGGGCTAACTTTACTGCTTAGTTTTTTTTTAAATTTATTAGTGTATTTTTTTTTAAAAAATTGCATTTGAAAGACTGCTGCGCAAATACCGTGTGACATAAAATATTGCAACAACCGCTATTTTATTCCCTAGGGTCTCTGCTAAAAAATATATATATAATAATTGGGGGTTCTAAGTGATTTTCTAGCAGAAAATACAGGATTTTTACTTGTAAGCAACAAATGTCAGAAAAGATTTAGTCTTTAAATGGTTAAACTGAGAACTTCTACACACTGGAGCTCAGTTCATTCATAATTGTAAACATTGTATCCTTCAGGTTCTTTTTATCAGATTTGGCAGGCTGCCCAGAGAGGAGGGAGAAGTCGCTTCACACAGGCAACTTGCACTGACTTCTATTACAGAAGTCTTTTGCAAGTCGCGCTGAAGCTATATCGGCTTTTTTTATCAGCACATTCGGCCGATGCCGATTAAGTAAAAAGCACCAAATATCGGCCGATATATCGGCCGGCCGATATATCGGTCGACCTCTAAACGATATACCTATTTTCCCCAAAATAATTCATAGACATCTATGGATCCACTATCTAATGGCCCTCTAATATATTTTTTATTAACCACTTTAAGACCAGGACTTTTCTGGAACCTTTTGCCTACAAGTTTAAAATAGTATTTTTTCGCTAGAATATTACTTAGAACTCCCAATCATTATATATTTTTTAACAGAGACCATACAGAATAGAATGGCCACTGTTGCAATATTTTCCGTACTTGTGCAGTGGTCTTACAAACACAATTTTTTTTAAAAAACTACACTTTTTTTGAATTAATAAATAACAAAACAGTAAAGTTAGCCCAATTTTTTGTATAATGTGAAAGATGATGTTACGCCGAGTAAATAGATGCCTAACATGTCATGCTTTAAAATTGCGCAAGCTTGTGAAATGATGACACACTACGGCACCTAAACACCTCCATAAGCGACTCTTTAAAAATGTTTACAGGTTACCTATTTAGAGTTACAGAGGAGGTCCAGTGCTAAAATTATTGCTCTCACTCTAACGATCGCGGCAATACCTCACATGCGTGGTTTGAACATCGTTTACATATGCGGGCGTAACTCAGGTTCTGCGCGCGAGCTCGAAGGGACGGGGAGGTTTAAATTCAGATCTTCACTGCATCTGAGCACCACAAACCAAAAAAGCTAGTTAATTTTTGTTTTTTAATATTCAAAGCAAACTCCCCCATCCATACATGTCTCAATACTTTATTTTGTTGAGAAATCACTTTGAAAAACACCCCCCTAGCATTTCTGGCCGTGGCCATTTTGAGTAAGGGAAAATGATTCATGTAGCATTTACTTCCAGGAATCTATCTGCCCTTAGCTCAAGCATGCATGCAGGCGAGTGTGTTTAGCTGAGAAAACCCCTCCTTCTGTCCTCCCCTTCTCTCCTCCTGAAGACTTCTGGGATGTATGACATTATTTGCCTAGGCAAGAAACTAGGAAGTAACTGAAGAAATGTAAAAAAAAAAGTTTATTACAAGTAAATATGATATGCTTTCCTATCTGTTTACTAATGCTAGCAGCATTAGAATTAAAAAATAATCAATGTTGATTGGGAGAGTGAAGTTACACTTTAAATCACTCCTTGCTGTGTTTTTCTCCTCCTTTTAACAACTGCAAGGACTTGCAAATTGGCATTACAAACTACAAATCTTAGAATCCCTGGAAATGCACATGCCTGCATAGTGACGTTATGGCTTCCGGTTCCGCCTAACATGTTTTGTCATGACGTCATCAGGGGCACGGTATTGGGAGTGAGCAAGAGAGGAAGGCTAAGTTCCTTCATAAAGTGGGACCATGGAGAATGAACATAGCCACCCTCTAAGTCGGATCACAGAAGCAAAACAAAATTGAATTTGGAGATTTGGAGATTCACGGAAAGCTGAGAGTAATACAAGTTCAGAATATATACCGTACTTGAATAGATTTTTTTTTTCAGGTTAGTGTCACTTTAATGTAATTTTAGATTCTCAAACATTACCTCTTCCTTTTTTTGTTTTTGTATAGTTTGTAAAAGTTTACAGAAGACTTACTAGAGGGAGCTCTCATTGGTTCAGCACGACAACAGTCTAACAAATGTGCAGAAATGACAGAGTGCTTTTTTTTTAAGCAAACTCATACAGGTTGATTACTGAAAATGTAGAGACTGTTCACATTGCAAAAGGTTCAATGTACTTATCAAATAAGGTAAAGATATGTTTCTTCAATCGTCAAATCGTGTACTAGCAAAATTAGCATTTATTCAATTTCTTTTGCTCATGAATGGCTATTAAAAGTGAACGTAAAGTGTTACTAAACCCACAACAGTAAAACCAGTCTATATATATATGCAGTAAAGCATGCTTGTTATACTCACTGTGGAACCTAAGGGGTTAATCCTCCGCATTGTGTTTGATCCTGTCTTCTCTGATCCTCCTCTTATTTTACTGTCCCCAATTCATCTGCTGTTAGTATAGAGCCTTGGAGGCACTTTTCACAGGCTGTTTGGTGTGTATTACTAGAGAGTTTTTTTTTGGGGGGGGTGCATGTGATTAGCACAGGACCAATCAGCACTGTCCAGACAGAGGTCAGGGGCCATGCAGCCTCATAGGACATTCAGAGAAGAATGAAAACTCCTCCTACAAGCATTAACTGGGCTTGGTAAAACTTTACCTCATTTAGTAAGCTAATTGAATATTAACTTTGCTATTTACTTTGCTAAGTGAACAGCCTCTACTACTTTAGTAAATTTATTCCAAAGTGGAACTAAACTCAACCACCATAAGGACTATTTTTTAATCCTTATGCTGCTAGAATTAGTAAATAGATGGTAAAATATATTGTATTTACTTATTTTTATCATTTTTTTACATTTCTTCAGTTACTTCCTGGTTTTCAGGCCTAGGCAAATGATGTCATACATCCCAAGAGTCTTCAGGAGGAGTTTCCTCAGCTAAGCACACCCTCCTGCATGCATGTCTGAGCCGAGAACAGATGGATTCCAGGAAATAAATGTTATATGAATCATCTGCCCTTAAATAAGATGGCCATGACCAGAAATGCTTTGGTGCGGGGGAAGACATGGATGGATGGGTAAGAATGCTTTGAATATTATAAAATGAATTAAAGAGCTTTTTCAGTTTGTGGTATTTAGATATAGTGTTATTCCTGCTTTAATTGTAAGTAGTGAGGCAAGAAAAGCAGAAAAAAAATCTAATCACTATACATTCTTATTAATAGTTTTTTTTCTTAATAAAAATCATCATCATAAATGCAAAATCTGCTGGCAACTTTTGCAAAATGGTCTCAGTTGGCTAACGAGGATTGCAGTCTCAAGGGTTGCAAACAAATAAATTAATATTAATAAATAAACACATAAATAAATCAAATGGTTGCAAATCCTTACCAAAAGACAGCCAGCCCAATTAGCAATAGATGTGCCTCTGATTTTCTTGCTAACTTACTTGCTAAGTGTTCCTCTAAGTATAGTGCCTGACATGCTGCCCACGGGGATCAAAGAATTCTGTAAGACACGCTTTGTAATAAATCCAACACAAATCAACACAAAACTATAAACGCTAGAAACTAAGTGGAAAGCTAAGTATAAAAATACAGTTACTTTTTTGTTTTTTGCTCTTAGTTTTAAATCAATACAAAGGTGATAAAAGTGAAAAAGATACATAACCAGCCTACGGAACATTTGTTGTAAGGCCTCTCAATGCACTGTCATATCCGATTTATTTATTCATTTTGGCCTTTGCTCATCAACTCTTGATTTTTTGGCTTGATCAATAAATAATATGCAGCCTTGAACTGTATATGAAGATAATGAATTTGTGTGTCTTCTGTCTGTGCCTTTTGTCTATTAAGAAGTCCATCTCCCTAAGTCCCTTCCAGTCTGGTCTGGCGCTCCGGCAACCTGTAATTATCCTCAGCTCCCCGAGACTCTTCCTACTGTCTGTGCACCTGTGACAGTTTGAAGAGGCAGCTGGCACAGCGTCCTGCAGAACTGCTGTCTCTAAACCCCTCTGGCAGCAGTGGGGTGTATGCATTAAGCATTAGGGCAAGTTAACTGGCCTGGTAATGTGCACGAAAAAACATTGTATATATACTTCAATGCCTAGAAAATATATTTAAAAAATGCATTCACTGTGCATAGTGCACATACCTAACTGCAAGCTATAATTTATAATTAATGTTTAAAGGTTACCCATACAGAAGTTGAACAAAGTAATTTTACAGAAGCAGTTACATGCAGGAAAGTAAAGTAATTTAAGCATACCTTTAGAGTGCCTGAAGTCTATGGAGCTCTGCTTTGTAAATATTCACTTAAAAAGTGTCCTTAAACCCTTTAATAGCTTTTGGTCTACAAGGGGCTGAAAAGTTCTAGGCCCGATCCCTTTCCTAACATGTAACACCAATGTTGTTATTGTAGCTGTAAATAGTGACAAGGGGTAGATCTGAAATGAGGGGAAGCTCTGATGATTTTATCATCCAATCATGTGCAAGCTAAAATGCTGTTTTTTTTTTCCTTGCATGTCCCCCTCAGATCTACAGCGACTGTACTTTCAGTGCACATTCAAGTGCACTGGGAGAGCACTTGTAGTGCAAAGTGGATTTTCCTTTAGTAAATAACCCTCTTAGAGTCTTTTTAAGGTTTGGAAATAGGTAATAGTCGGACAGAGACAAGGACAGATAATTTCAACGTATTCAGAGGTCATAGGAGCAACAGAACAGTTTTTCGCAGAGCAGACAAAACATTTTCTTGGAAGGGTTTTGTAAGAAATTGGAGAGACAAATGTGTGGGAGAATATGTAGAATAGCAGGCAAGTTTTGTTGCTCTAGATCAGTGTTTCTCAACCTGTTTTCAGTCAAGGCACCCTTTAAAAATTATGGACAGTCTTGAGGCACCCTTTAAAAATTATGGACAGTCTTAAGGCACCCTTTAAAAATTATGGACAGTCTCAAGGCACCCTTTAAAAGTTATGGACAGTCTTGAGGCACCCTTTAAAAATTATGGACAGTCTCAAGGCACCCTTTAAAAGTTATGGACAATCTCGAGGCACCCTTTCAAAATTATGGACAGTCTCAAGGCACCCTTTAAAAGTTATGGACAGTCTTGAGGCACCCTTTAAAAATTATGGACAGTCTAAAGGCACCCTTTAAAAGTTATGGACAATCTCGAGGCACCCTTTAAAAATTATGGACAGTCTTAATGCACCCTTTAAAAATTATGGACAGTCTCAAGGCACACTTTAAAAATCATGGACAGTCTTGAAGCACCCCATTCTAAAATGTAAAAACTATTTTAAAAGTTTTACATAATGCAGCAACATCTGTACAAGTAGGACACTTAACGTTAGAGGGGATTTATTCTTTCAAAGCAAATACACTTTTGAAAACTGGTACTGACTAGTATTCCAATGTTTCTCTTCTCCCTCAGTTTTTTCCATCACTGAGGTAATGTGACCCCAACACTGCTAGAAATGGACAGGCTCCAGTCTAGTCAGTGATCTTCCCAGCGGGCGGCTTGAGGGGAAAATAACGACAACGAATGAAAATTTTTTTTTTCAGCCTGTAAATGTGCCTCTTCTAATACACATGTAAACGCCTATGTGTGCACAACCACATAGGCTAACACAGAGGTGTGTTTTGGAGGCTGAAAAAAAAACTGGGGCTTCTTTTCAACCAGAATGTGCTGGTACGCAATACCAGTGCATCCAGTACTGGGCCTGTATGTGGAACTACTTAGCAATTCCAGGGAGGACACAAGAAAAGAGGTACTTGTTCTACCTGCTCAGTGAGAGCCTATTGCCCATTAGCATCCTGCCTCCTCTCTGGTCATCCAGCCACCCTGCCCCTTTCGCCACAGCCTCTCCTTATTGGGAGCCCGCTGTACTGCTCATACTGGTAAAGTTTCTTGCCTGCAGTCTCTACTTACTGGGCTCCCCTCTAGGGGCAGGGCAATGAGGGAAAGAGAGCACTGTACAGGGGGGATCTGGGGGGAGAATTCTGACCAGGGGGAAATAGGGGAAACATTTTTGGTTGTACACAGGCCTGTTTGTCAATTACTCCTATGCCCTGTGCAACATACACATCTGAGTCTTGCACCCCCCGTGAGAAAAGCAGACTTGAGCCCTGTGCAACATGCACTCTTGCACCCTGTGCGATGTGCACTCCTGTGCCTTGCTCCCTGTGCAACACACTCCTGTACCCTCCAACTCTAGTAGGCACGCAGTCCTGAGCCTTGTGCAACTTGTACACCTGAGCCCTACACCCTATGCAACATGCATTCCTGCACTCTGGGCAACATGCACTCCTGTGTCCTGCACCCAGTGCAACACACACTCCTGAAACCTGCGCCCTGTGCAGTGTGACTGACTGCAACTATTCCCTGAGAAAAAACCCTGCCTGTTACTAAGAAAGGTGTCTTCATTGACTAATAGTGAGATGAGGTAGGTGGGCTTGAAATTAAGCCTAAATTCTATTTCTACAGCTGGTTATATAATGCACCTCATGTTTTAGAGCTATTGTAGCATGGAAGGTCATCTAGGTGCTCAGGCATCTCTAATGAATATATTTGATGAGGAATCCTATTGTTTCAATCTAAATCAACTTTTGTATGCATCTCCATCCTTCGCACACACAGACATGTTGAAAATGACACTCATAGTTCCAATAGCTCTCCTACAATGTAAATACCCAGCTGGTTTGTGAATTCGATGAAAACTCTCCCAGAGCCAATGTTCCCAAGTGGAGGAGCAGTATAAAACAGTTTTTTTAATTTTATTTTTATTTTTTTTATGAAGGTAGTAAATCCTGAAGATGCCCCAACCTGTCATTTATAACATCATGTCAAGGTAGAGAATACCCTGAATTCCACATGCTCACATTTAGAATAATTTCTCCAGCCCTGTATCAATTGTACATCTCTAAGTACCCTCACATTTTCCAAAACAACTGGTTAGAAGCAGTGCTCTAAAATATAACTAAATAAAAAAATAAGGCATTGGCACCAATCTTTAAGTAACTGCATATAACCGCTTCTGTCAGTTTACACTTAACATTATACAAATTCACTTTAAGGCATTTATTGATATAGCTTTGACTACACTTAAGTGTTCATTTTGAACAAAACAGTAACAGAAGTAACAAGATAAAAATGTTCTCCCACATGAATATCCCTGTAACACACCTAAGACACAACTGCCAAGAGTCTAGGAGGATGATTCATTTAAAATGAAGAAAAGAACATAGAAAATGAATGTAAAGATATTTGCCAAAATCAATTAATTAGGTTTCATTATTATTTCTGGAGAAATGAAAGAATTCTAATTGAATGCAATGGGCAACAACTCCAGTTGTGTGCTAAATTCTGCTATTTGTAAATCAACCCCATAATGGCAACACAATTAGGCAGATTTACTAAAGGCAAACAGACTGTGCACTTTTCACGTGCAGTTGTACATTTTTGCCTGCACATGACGATGTAAGTAAGTCAGAAAAGCTATATATGAATATCCCACATACAGCCAAGGTTACCAAAGGTGGATATCAGCCCCAAATTTGTATAGAACATTGTCCAAAAGGGAAATGGTGAATGGTGAGAAGAAATGAAAGAAAGACAAGGTGCGTCAATCTAAGTGCAGTGTATATAGACCAATGTAATGAAGAAATAAAACGTGGCCGAGTGGCCACTCACAACTTATGAGTTAGAATCAGGCATGTAAACACATGTAGTGAAGTCCATGTTCACCTATTTGGTCCAGGGCTGCATCAATGGAGGCGCCCCAGTGGAATGTGGATGAACTGCCAAGATGGAGATGCAGGACGGCCTGTATGTCTTGCTTTTGGTGGGAGCCGTCTGTCCCTATGCAAGCCAGATGGAAGTGCAGGGGGAGCTGGGTGTAGGACTCGGCTGCACGCCGTCCATCCTTGGGGATGCAGGAAACCTGGAATCGGGAGGGCAAACCAGCGTGGAGATCCGAGGAAAAAGCGGAAGCTTTGAAACGCGTCATCTGACACGTCCATACATCACTTCCGGTACACGGAATCCATCGAGTTGTGCGTTCCACACTGGTTTGTCCTTCCGGTTCCGGGTTCCCAAGGATGGATGGCGTGCAGCCGAGTCCTACACCCGGGTCCCCCTGCACTTCCATCTGGCATGCATAAGGACAGACGGCTTCCTCCAAAAGCAAGACATACAGGACTTCCTGCATCTCCATCTTCACAGTTCATCCAGATTCCGCTGGGACGCCTCCATTGATGCACCCCTAGACCAAATAAGTGAACATGGACTTCACTACATGTGTTTACATGCCAGATTCTCACTCATAAGTTGTAAGTGGCCACTTGGCCACCTTTTATTTCTTCATTAAATTGGTCTATACATACTGCACTTTGATTGGTGCACCTTGTCTTTCTTTTTTTTGTTTTCCAGAGGTTTTTGCTTCAACTCCCAAGGGAGCTGCCACTGGTGCAAGTTATTTTATAAATCCCTCCCCAAGTTTTATTGCCGGGACTTTTTATCTATTTATCTATATACATATACATAATTCTTTGAGATATAAACATTATATACATATGACCATTTATTTAACTTTGATTGCTGCTATGATGTTTGGTTAATCGTTGCGCCATCTCTTCCTTTTCTGCTGAATGGTGAGAAGCACCGGGGCTTTGTGACACCCACAAAGTGAATAGGTCAACTACAAATAGATATGTCATAAAAACAAATATTTATTGGAAAAGGCTAAAAAATCCCCTCTGCATATAGGTAGGGGAAATGACACAACATTACAAATGCATGACAAGTAACATAGAGAAAGCAAGTACAGAATGATGCAACACACCCAAGTAAGTATGGTAAAAAGTGTGTTTTCCAAATGGCGACACGTTTCGACCAGTGTGGTCTTCGTCAGGGAATTGCCCATGAGTAGCATGTGGAAGCATTCTCTAGAGTAAACATTAATAATAAATATATTGGCTGGGACGCTTGGAAAACGCACTTTTTACCATACCTACTTGGGTGCATTGCATCATTCTGTACTTGTTTTCTCTATGTTACATGTCATGCATTGTTAGTGTTGTGTCATTTCCTCTACCTATATGTTGAGGGGATTTTTTTGCCTTTTCTAATAAATACTTGTTTTTATGACATATCTACCTTAGGTTGTAAGCTCCTTGAGGGTAGGGACTCATGTGAATGTAGAATGTATATGTAAAGTGCTGCGTAAATTGACAGGGTTCTATATAAGTACCTGAAATAAATACAAAATAAAAATAAAGAATTTGTTCTTAACCTATTCACTTTTTGGGTGTCACAAAGCCCCGGTGCTTCTCATCCTTCCCCATTTCCCGTGTGGACAATGTTCTAAGTTAGAAGGGCTTTATCTTATTTACTAAACTCTGGAGCACTTGAAAGTGCAACTGTACTTTCCAAGTGCATAGTCTATTTGCCTTCAGTAAATCCACCCCAGTATGTTCAAGGGATACTGGCCAACTTAGTGTGGTTAGAGTTTCTTTCTCTTTCCTACCTGCCTTTGTCCTGGGGGTGTAAAAAACACTATTATTTTCTTATTGACTGGTGAATTATTTCAGAAGGTGATGTTCTGTAAGGAGGATGGGGTTTGTGAGGGGCTTGTAGTCACTACAAAAAAAAAAAAGATCTTTATGCTAATATGTATTAATGTACGTGCATTAACACACCGTACAAATGTACATGGGCCCTTAAGAAAATGATGAAACATATCAGATATGCTGTGGCTGACTTATGCATGCTTATTTATTATTTTAACTCTTGCCGACCAGCCACAGTATATATACTGCGGCAGGTTGGCTCTCCTGCGCAAACCTGCTCCCTGCAACATGCTGAGGGAGTGCTCCCGTGGGTCCCGCGGACTTGGTGTCCGCCGGGCACCCGAGATTGCAGGGAGGAGAGGCAGAACGGGGATCTGCTTATGTAAATAAGGTGGATCCCCAATCTGTCAGGGGACAACTCTGAGATCTGCTGTTCTGAGAACAGCCCAGCCCCCA
The DNA here is from genome assembly GCA_037952925.1 of Lithobates clamitans. Taxonomy (NCBI): domain Eukaryota; kingdom Metazoa; phylum Chordata; class Amphibia; order Anura; family Ranidae; genus Lithobates; species Lithobates clamitans. The sequence goes on along the minus strand of JBBGZY010000558.1, from coordinate 4,947,292 downwards.
CACAGTTAGAACACACCCAGGGAACATAGTTAACCCCTCGATCGCTGCCTAGTGTCAACCTCTTCCCTGTCAGTGTCATTTATACATTGATCATTGAATTTTTATACCACTGATCAATGTAATAATGTCACCTGTCCCCAAAAAGTGTCACTTGGGGTCAGATTTGTCTGCCACAATGTCGCAGTCCCGCCAAAAATCACAGATCGCCACCATTACCAGTAAAAACATTACAAAAAATAAAAGTCCATAAATCTATCCCTTATTTTGTAGACGCTATAACTTTTGAACAAACCAATCAATATATGCTTATTGTGATTTTTTTACCAAAAATATGTAGTAGAATACATATTGGTCTATAATGATGAATAAATTTGTTTTTTTATTTTTTTAGGTACGTATTATAGCAGAAAGTAAAAAAATATTGTTTTTTTTCAAAATTTATGGGTTTTTTTTGTTTATAGTGCAAAAAATAAAAAACACAGAGATGATCAAATACCACCAAAAGAAAGCTCTATTTGTGGGGAAAAAAGGAAATCAATTTTGTTTGGGAACAGCGTCGTACGCCCGCGCAATTGTCAGGTAAAGTGACACAGTGCCGTATCGCAAAAACAGGCCTGGTCATTAAGGCGGTAAAACCTTCCGGGGCTGAAGTGGTTAAAAATAAAGTGGTTTTAGGCTATATCAGTTGTTTTGCATCTTCCACATCTGTATAGTTTTATTGGGACACTATGCTGGATCCTGGACCAGAAGGAGGAGAAGGACTGCACCCAGGAAGATCTGGAATTGCTAGCTAACACCCGAACTCCACCTGTTTCAAAGAGGAAATCTGTTGCTTTCTGCATGTAAGAGGAGAGGACAGTTGGCAGTAACTAATAATATGTATTACAGGTATTTATACACACTTACAGTACATTCTGTATGTTCACATCAGTTCCTGACCTCAAGGAACTTACAATTCAAAGTCCATGTCCTACATGCATACACACACATACAAGTGCCAATTTAGCAGGAGCCAATGAACCTACCAGCACATTTTCAGAGTGTGTAAGGAAATCAGACCTACAAGAAACCAACGCAAGCACAGGGAAAACATTAAAACTTGCAGAAAGTGTACTGGTTGGGATTCAAACTGAGAACCCTAGTCTTGCCAAGCAGGAGTGCTAACCACTAAGCATCGTGTTGCCAATGTTAATACAACCTTCTGGTATCCAAGTGATGGGAGGCTTATCCACAAACGCTTTTGACCTACAGTGATGTTGGTCCAACCTATCCGATGGAAGCTAATGAGTAAGGTGGCTTGAGTTTCTGAGTACTTCATAGCTGTGTGGTCTAGGAGTTGACTTTTAAGCTGCAGCTAAGAAAACTGAAATGATCGTAGTGTTTTTGCATTGAAACTGTAAGCTGATTGTAGCGTGAATCTAATGAGTTTTCAGCACTGAGTAAGACTGGCAGAGAAAGGTTCACTGTGGATGACATAAATAGAACCTTTGAATGGATACATCAACAAAGCATGATTCTTGGAGCGCAGTCAAGGTGGCTGTTTTTGTGGTGTGACTGTGGAGAAAGGTTTAATGTCCCTGCAGGATTTTCTTTCAATCATTACAAGTGATTTTAGCCTTGCTTTAAAAATACTTATTTGTTCCTAGGGGCATTTTAATAAATCAATCTTTCCTACATACTTTTTGCAATAAAGTTTTAGATCTTTTCAAGAAAACTGACAATGAAAAAAACTGATAGGAAATATGAATTTTGCAACTTGTATAGGTGTCACTTCATAATCAATTTTATATATTATAGTGGAAGACTACATGGCACTATAGCATTTATAGAATATGTTTAATGAGGTTGTAAGTCTATGATGTAATAGCTAATAAATATTTTGGTTATAAAGCTCTGCTCCAACCTGAATGTATTAGGAGATAAATTAAATAAGCAACGACTGTTGGTAATATCTGTGGGGCTAGCTTTTCAAGTAGCAAAATTTATTCCATTCAGTTAAAATGTAACCTGTATCATTTGGTGTATGCATGAACTTTTAGTGGAAAATTTTATATTTTTAAAGATTGCATTTGAGAATGAGAATTTTCACATGTAACGATTCCCATCTCAAATTACCAAGGTTTTTATGCATGCCATAGGACTTTCCTATTGGGACAAAATTTCAATAGAAACTAACTGTAAACCTAGTATGAAGTTCTATAAATCTATACTCTAACTGAATGATACGATCTATCATGAATAAGTAACAGTTCTAAAAAAACAATAAAATACTTATTTTCACCTAGCTTTCATCCTTTGTTGCACCTTTGTTGCTGTTAAACTCTTGGAGTCCCCTTGCAGCTACTTCCTGTCTGCATGCACTCTAGTGATGACTATAAAACAAATCTCATGGTGGGTTTCCTGACAGTGGCCATACTGGAATATGTCTGCACAATATGTGTTGAAATGACCACTTGTAATCTGCATCAAAAACCCATCTGACAGGGCAACAATGTGGTAGAAGTGAGTGACAGTGACAGAGCATTGTCAGGCTATTAAAAAAATTGGCATCGCAATGGGCTGCCATTCAGGAAGAGCGCCTTCAGTGACTTGATCCCCTGGCTTGGGGAAATTGCCTTGAACCCGTATTGCACCTTACCAGAAGCACCAGGCCAATATATACATTGCACAGGTTTTGGTAAACACAGGGTCTAGTGCCGACCAGCAACATTACAGGCCATTCCCATGTCACATTCTCTCTGACAGGTGTGGGGTCTGGGCACCACACTTCTTGAGCAATTGTAGCTACAGTAATGGATCCAGATAACACCAGTCTGCTGATCCTATTTGGAACTTTTGAGAATCTGGTAGTGTTATGCAGAGAGATGGACATCAGTCACCATCACTTTCAGACACTGGCCAAAAAGTTGAAGCCCTGTCTGCAGTTATATCTAGGAGGGGACTTCCTGCCATTTCTGACAGTGTCCAATCACCTGTAGGTAGCACACAACCCTGACAGTAAGGATTAATGAAGCTGCTCTGCATCTTGTGATGTGCGAAAAAGAAATGAGATTTTAACAATTGGGTTTGCATATACTTGAAGAAAGAATGACAATTTTAAAGCTAAGATTAATAACACAATCATCCATTCCTTTTCCCTATTGACTTTGGGTTCTTAAATATATTCAAAGAGTAGCATTTGCTGGTTTGTTAAACTGACTTATGTAGCACTGACTATATGATCAATATAAAGACCATCAAAAGGGAGACTTCAGTGCAATTTTATATCGCTTTCAAAGGCCCAAACAGCTGTCTGTGTGCATGGATGCAGTTAGCGTGTATCACACAGAGAAAAGTCCACTCTTGGGATTTTTCTCTTCTGTTAATTATAATCAGCTAACCTTGCCTACTTCTCGGAAATGCACTGCCAAGGTAACGCGTCTGACACATCAGGCTGGAGACAGAGTCTACAGAGACTGAGTTATAAGTCGACTGCACCAAGTCTGTTTGTTTACCATTGATATGCTGGACTGCTATGAATTTTGAGATGTGGTCCTTATATATATTTTCACAATGGTTTGGGGACATTTCCAAAATCTCCTTGTACAGTAGATCAAAGAAAATATACAGTATGTAAACTGCTATTGCTTACATCTCCATCTACAATTGCTAGTTCCCTGAATGTTATCCTGAATCAGTAGCTTTAATACGGTCTGACTCATTGATCCAGAACAATTATGCATATCAGGAGTTCTGACATCACTTTGACATTCTCGATCTGCATGCTTGTACTGGGTTAGCAAAACATAGGGGTTGACTTACTAAAACTGGACAGTGCAAAATCTGGTGCAGCCGAGCATGGTAGCCAATCAGCTTCTAACTTCAGCTTGTTCAATTAAGCTTTGACAAAAAAAACAAAAAAAAATGGAAGCTGATTTCTATACAGAGCTTCACCAGATTGGCAACAATTACATTTTAGTAAATCAACCCCACAGTGTTGCAAGTGCTGAAGCCAAAGAAAGCCAAACAACTAAGATTTTGAGATAGAGGCTGGAATGGCAGCCATGCTTTAGCTTTAAAACAATGACTAATGTTGGTTTAAAGATGTCATGCCACTGAGGCTCACCACAGTATACTCTGCTTCTTGTCCAGTGGGTACAATATATATATATGCTTTAATTTTTTATTTCATCGAAAAAGAAGTATTTGAGACACATTCAAAAAAATCTCTGCACAGGACTGCTTCTGGTTGCCAATATCCATTGTAAACAACTCCTAGGGAGGTCTAATACTGCCAAGACATCACAAGTCATTTTCAAATCATGCTGGGGTTGAGCTGTGTGTATTCATCATTACAAAGGCAAACCCAGCAAAGATTCCAAAGTGGGACAGGATTAGAGCTCCTGACAGTTTTTTAAAGCTATTCAGGGCTCCATTAGAGAAATTTACTGTACATTCATATCCTGCTGACAATGGTTTTACTAGACAGGAAGAGAAGGAAATCTCCATTAGGGGCACAACAGAAATACAAAACTGACAGTGGGTTCCAGTTTCCCCATACTCTTCTGAAAAAAAGACTTTATGTTTCTACCTAGGTTGCTGTTAGAGATATACCTTCATTTCATGTCTGGTAAAATGTTGTCATCAGGACAAAAAGTGAAGGCCAGCCTGGTTAGCAGTAAATACCAGGCATAAGTTTTAAACTATACACAGACCTTGGGCATGCACCAGGTTAAAATTGCAGTGCATGGTGACATGGATTGCTACAGTCTGCTAGTTAATAATTGTAAGACCTGGAACAAGGTAATTTTTTGTAAACTACTGTGAATATACTTTATCCCCATTGGCACCATTGATGGGACTTATTTTTTCCCACTAACATCAACAATGAGACCTATTCTATCCCACTGATATCAACAATGGGACCTATTTTATCCTACTGGGACCAACAATGGGACTTTTTTTTATCTAACTGACACCAACCATGAGGCTTAGTTTATCGATCTGAGACCAGCGATGGGGGTTATTTTATCCCACTGATATGAAGTGATGGGCCTATTATACTCCCAATGACACTTTCTCCTGAGGCTACAACAGGTCTTATTTTTGGGAATGGGGGAAGTGTTTTGATGCTTTGGGTCATGGGCTTTGATGCTACTCTCACTTTACTGGCCACACCCCTTGGGCCTTTTTTTTTCTTATTAAGCTTTTCAGTGTGTCCCTCCTAATTGTTTCTAAATGTAGGCACCTATGCAAATCAAACAAAATATCTTTTAATGTGTTGTCAGCACTACTCCCATAGCCATAACTGGTTGGAAAACACAAGGAAAACACAAAGGAAAAACCATCCAACTAACAAATTGTATAGGCACAAGACTGCCAATAAGCTCCTTTTTGGCTTTACGTTGCCTAGAAAAAGTCAGAAATGGAGTTCTAAACTGTATTTTGGTTACTGTATATACTCGAGTATAAGTCGTTCCGAGTATAAGTCGAGGCCCTAATTTACCACAAAAAAATGGGAAAAACGTATTGACCCGAGTATAAGACGAGGGTGAGAAATGCACAGCTACTGTAAGTGGAAAAGAGGGTCAACAATGCCCATTTGCAGCCTCACTGTGCCCATTTGCATGCCTCACTGTGCCCATTCGCAGCCATAGGTCCCCCGAACTTCAAACTCGGTAGTTAAGTGTTCCTAGATGCAAAACAATGGAAAAAAACACATATGCGAGAGCACCCAGGCTGCACAACCCAAATGTATACAGAAAAGACAAGACAAGGATTCCCCAAGGGGGTTTTTTAGGCAGCAATACATTGAATGTTATTATAATAATAATAAAGTAGGTCAAGTTCATAAAGTATATAAAATGTATAACAAGTTTATTTAAAAGTACAAAATACAGACTCTGGTTGACATGTACCAAAAATCGACATATGTGTTCCTAGATGCCCCCTAGCTGCAGCCAAAATTTGGGGTCTCTGAACCCAAAGTGTCCCGAAATAACATTGCTGCAGATGGACACAGTTGATCGATTTTGGGGCCCTGTATCTGGGAGCCACTTAGTGCTAGGAACCCCAAATATGGTGTGCAAACCCAGTGGAACTAACTAGCACCATAAAATATCCAAAGCTGGGATTTCTAGCACCAAGTGGCCCTGAGATATGGGGCCCCAAATTCGGTTCAGAAAATGTCAAGCACTTTTCTGCAGCAGAGAATGACATTTTCCGAACCGATTTTGGGGCCCCGTATCTCAGGGCCACTTAGTGCTAGGAACTCCAGCTTTGGATATGTTGTGGTACCAGTTCCACTGGGTTTTGGGGTTCCTAGCACCAAGTGGCCCTGAGATACGGGGCCCCAAAGTCGGTTCGGAAAATGAAATTTTTTGCTGCAGAAAAGTGCTTGGCTCGAGTATAAGTCGAGGGGGGCACTTTCAGCACAAAAAAAGTGCTGAAAAACTTGACTTATACTCGAGTATATACGGTATTCTTCTTCATAGAAAAGGGCTTATATTGTCCATGTTATAAAATCATTCAAGATAAAGTCTGAAATGTCATTTTAAACATTCCCAATCATATAAGGGAGTAAAGAGCTACCAAAACCTAGGGCCCTGGCCTTCTTGACCTTAAATATGAGAAGAATCAACGCATGAGCTTGCCAAGAAAGTGTTACACAAGCTTAAAGCAAAATATGCTTTAAGATTTCCCCGAGCGTTGAAGCGTTCAGTTTTTCTATTGTGGATGATTTGTTCGCGTAATAAACTTTTCTTAGTGCTGTCGAAAGCCAGAGTTGGTTTCTAAAAAGCCTTTTTCATGGTATGAAAAGGTAGTGAATTGTGCCCTAGGGTCGTAACCAGAGCTGTGTAAACAGATGAAAGCGACAAATCGTATATATTACACACATTTTGCCTAGAAGAGCCATGAGTAGCACAGCAAAAAAACATGCGGGTAATGATAGAAAATCTAGTTACTGCAGCTTCGCAAATCAAACGTTACATAGCAGAATCTGCTTGTGCTAGAACAGATGCAAATTAAAACATTTATTTCTTGCTTAAGGTTGATTGAAAGGCTATTTAGCAAATTACTTTGATGATGTATTTAAAAGCAATGTTTTATGCTTTTGAAATACACCTTCCAGTAAGGGGTTTGCACATTATTTTTCGATAATACATGAGGGAAGAGTAACAGCTCTTTCTGCAGCTATATCCTCAAGTACACAACTATACACTTTAATAAACAAGTAAAACAGATAATGCTTTTTCTCATATAATATAATACAGAAACAAGCTTATGATAGAATAGCGCCCCCGCTGTCCATATGGTCTTACACAAATCCACTCTTGCATACTTTTAGTAACGTTTAGCTTGTATCACATCTGTCTGTGCACATCTGCTGGGTTCACAGAAGAGATTTACAAACATGTTGGGCTTAAAGAGGAGTTCCACCCAGGGGGGCCGTCAAAAAAAAAAAAAAAAAATAAAAGTCAGCAGCTACAAATACTGCAGCTGCTGACTTTTAATTGGACACTTACCTGTCCCTGGGTCCAGCGATGCGGGGGATCGAAGCCCCGCTCGTCCCCCCCTCCGCTCGTCGGCGCCGGCATTTAAACTGTGGGCGCCGGGCTGTGGCTTCACAGCCTGGCACCCACTGCGCATGCGCGTGCGGCGCCGTGATTGGCCGCTCAATCACCTGGGACCTGTAATGGGTCCCAGATGATTGACAGGAGGGAGGGAGCAGAGCGGAGCCCTTCCTGTGCCGAGGGGGAAGTGATGTCACCAGCCCAGGCAAAGGAACAGGCAGACTACGAGGGACCACCTAGCAACAGGCATTTAGAGGTAAGTGAAAAAAAAAATATCCCAATTTTTTTTGTTTTTTTTTTTAGAATTTTTCCAGGTATTTTTGTTTTTTGGGTGGAACCCCACTTTAATTTATTAAAGCGAACTTATACAGTTTTCCTCCCCCATATGCCCCTTCCCCTGATCTCTCTGTGAAAATCGATCCCCATCCCCATATGCCAAGGTTCTAGGTGTAGTCCTGGACTCCGAACTTTCCTTTAAGCACCACATCCAATCACTGTCCAAATCCTCAACCTCCGGAACATCTCCAAAATATGCCCCTTTCTAACACAACAAAGCTCTTGATTCACTCGCTGGTCATCTCTCGCATCGACTACTGCAACTCCCTTCTCATTGGCTTAACTCTACATAGTATATCACCTCTTCAATCCATCATGAATGCTGCTGCCAGACTCATCCACCTTACTAGTCGCTCTGTCTCTGCTACCCCTCTCTGTCAATACCTCCACTGGCTTCCGGTCAGCCAAAGAATTACATTCAAAATACTAACAACTACGTACAAAGCCATCCACAATTTAGCCCCCAGCTACATCACTAGACTAGTCTCTAAATACCAACCTACTCGTTCTCTTCGTTCCTCTCAAGACCTTCTGCTCTATAGCTCCCTCATCACCTCCTCCCATGCTCGCCTCCAGGACTTTTCCAAAGCCTCTCCAATCCTATGGAATGCCCTACCCCAATCTGTCCGCTTATCTCCTACTCTATTAGCTTTTAGACGATCCCTGAAAACCCTTCTCTGCAGAGAAGCCTACCCTACCCACACCTAACAAAAATTGTTTTTTCATTTTCTCCATCAGCTCACCCCCACAGTGATTACCTTTTGGTTCCACTTGACCCTCCCTTCTAGATTGTAAGCTCTAACAAGCAGGGCCCTCTGATCCCTCCTGTATTGATTTGTATTGTAAGTGTACTGTCTGCCCTGCCATGTTGTAAAGCGCTGCGTAAACTGTTGGCGCTATATAAATCCTGTATAATAATAATAATAAAGCATTTGAGGTTGCCCTCTAAGTAAATCAAATGTTCACTTTCTAAAGTATAAATAAGGTTAACCTGTGTTCCCTTTTAACACTCAATCATGTGAGTGAAATTAATGTAGATGTAAGCCCTAACAATGCACTTCTCTTATTTTCTCCACTTTGGCTTTGTAAAATATACCTTTAAAAGCATTTTGTTTTATCTGTTCGATAAATGCAAAAAAATATACCTGTTTATTCTGCCAACAATCCAGTGCTGTCCTGTCTTATCTCAAACATAGTTATTATGAAGTGGGACAGAATTACAAACACCTCCCCCTATGTTATGGCGCAGTACAAAGAGAGAGCTGTTCTGTAGTCTTAACATATGGGCGGCACAGTGATGAAGTGGGTAGCACTCTTGCCTAGCAATAAAAATGGTCGCTGGTTCGAATCCCAACCACGACACTACCTGCCTGGAGTTTGCATGTTCTCCCTGTGCCTGCGTGGGTTTCTTCCGGGTACTCCGGTTTCCTCCCACACTCCAATGACATGCTGGTAGGTAAATTGGCTTCTGTCTAAGTTGGCCCTAGTATATGAATGTGAGTTAGGGACCTTAGATTGTAAGCTCCTTGAGGGTAGGGACTGATGTGAATGTACAATGTATATGTAAAGCACTGCGTAAATTGACGGCGTTGTATAAGTACCTTAAATAATAATAATAACACACCTCCTGTTCTATGGAGACAACCCTATTGCTCCATAGATACAGTAGAGTGAGCAAGTGTTGTCACAGGAATTGTGTTACTGGCAGGGTCACCGAGTGAAAACAGGGGTGAAATGCCTAAAAAAAATAATTTAACCACTAAATATAAGAACTGGTCATCGTAAGGGCTCATGCACACAGGCTGTTAAAAAAACGTTATGAAAACGCCAGTATCTTTGCAGTGATTTTTTTAAACTTTTTTCAGCTTTTTTCAGCGTTTTTGCAATAGCGTTTTTTAGCGCTTTTGAGCGTTTTTGAGCGTTTTTCCGCGTTAGCGTTTTTGAGCGTTTTCTTTTTCAAATTTTTTTTTTTTTCAAAAACGCTAAAAAACGTTGGTGAATGACGTTTTTGAGCGTTTTTCAGCGTTAGAGCGTTTTTACAGCTGAAAAATGTCTCTCAGAACCCACTGGTCCTGGGTTTTTTTTACAGCTTAAAAACGCCTATGCCACTTGCAGCTCAAAAACGCCTAGGTGGGCATGAAGCCATAGACTAACATAGACAGGCCTTTTTAAGCTGCAAAAAAAGCTCAAAAAAGCAGCTGTAAAAAACGTCCGTGTGCATGAGGACTTATTCTATAAAATTTCTTGGGTTTAGAAACACTTTAAAAACAACAAGATTTTTGCTAGCACGATTGGTTGATTGAAAGGAACACAGCTTCAAAATATTTGCTGTTTGGTGAACATTCACTTTGCTGTGAACATTTTTTACTTGGTTTTTGTCATTCACAATGGGGTTCATTTGCTAAAACAGTAGTAACTGTTTACTTAACAAAGTGAATGTTTACCTATGTGAATGTGGTGGAACTGTAAACACTTGAATCATCCAATCATTTACAGGCAAAATTTGTTGATTTGTTTTAAATTACACTTGCACATGATTGGGTATCCAGAGTCAACAAAGCTTCAATTATTTATGAATTAACTTTTTTTAATTTGCTCTCTTTTCGTCTGTTTCCATCTGTATACCATTGCAGTTGTTTGTTATATCTGTTCCATAAGTGCAAAAAAAAAAAAAAAAAACCCTGCTGATCTTGACAGAAATTTTGGGCTGTCCTGTGTTCTCTCTACTCTTCTTGTGTTGTCCCAAAGAGCCCTCAATTTTTTATCTTGGACAGGAGATCTGAAAGTGAGAGTGGTTGAGTGGGTTGGCTGACACAAAAATGTTGTGTTGTCAGACCACAACAGGGCTTGGGAGCTGAGTGCATTTCTGACACAGCAAAGGCTTTTTTTTCTGTACTTGCAGGGTCTTCAATGTAACAAAACATGCATTGCAGATATGCACTGCAAATGATTTTTGTTTTTGTTTTTTTGCCATCATGCAAAAGGTTGTGAAAAGACAAAACAAAAAAAGTATTTACACTTCCTTGCATGCTTTTCTTTACCATAAGTTTTGTACTTTTCTTCTCTCCAGTACTCTTCTCACTGCAGCCATTCTAAGAAAGAGCAGAGGATTAAATATGCCCTTACTTACTGGAGTTCTAACACTAGTAAAAAAAATGTCTTTGCCAGGAAGGCACTGGGTGAGGTAGCCTTCCCAGGATGCTTGTGTGTGGCCTTGGCTATATTACCACCAGTGATTCTAGAGACCAGGATCACCAATATGGTGATGACATTAGACTGTAAGCTCCCATACCACCTAACTTTCAGAGATGAGGGGGTACACCTTTCAGTACAGAATATGTAGACAAGGGACAAACTCCTGCCATACATCTAGTTATGCAGACCAGGTTAAAACATAATAGGTTAACTTAATCATTGTACTTTTTTTACTATTACTTTTTCTTTATACTGGCTTTTCAAAATAACACATTAAAAAAATTACTGGTTGGATAACATTTTCTAGTGCAGTATGGCACATTTAATAGTTAAAATGTAAGTTCACCTTTTACAAAAAAATACACGGTACACCCTCCCCACCCCCTGGTCCTCACTGCACTGACTTCCATAGATGACTGTCATTGCCCATGCACCCGGTGCAGGGGTCTGGGGATTTGAAAGCCATGGCCTTCTACTGGAACAGATCACAGTGATTCCGATTGGTCACACACTGGCATGTGACTTTTTTAACCAATTGGAATCGCTCAAATCTGTCCTGGTGGAAAAGAGGGAAAGAAGAACAGGGCTTTTAAATTCCCAGACCCCTGTACAGACTGCATGGGCAGTGAATTATAATCATTCTCAGAGGTAGGTGCTGCAAGGACTGGGGGGGGGGGGGGGGGTGGGGAGGTTGTACGTTGTTAGTTCACTTTCATTTTTTTAAGAAATACATTTTAATAATGGTCTATGCTTCAGGTTAAAGAGAGAGACAACTAAGAAAAAAAGAGGCCTTGCAAAAGTATTCACCCCCTTGGCATTTTTTCAGGTTTTGTTGCCTCACAACCTGGAATGAACATGGATTATTTGAGGATTTGCATCATTTAATTTACAGAACATGCCCACAACTTTGAAGATTTTTTTTTTATTATTGTGAAGCAAACAACAAATAGGACAAAATAACAGAAAAAGTCAATGTGCATAACTATTCACCCCCCTAAAGTCAATACTTTGTAGAGCCCCCTTTTGAGGCTATCACAGCTCGATTTGATAAGTCTCTATAAGCTTGCCACATTTTACCACTGGGATTTTTGCCCATTCCTCCTTGCAAAACTGCTCCAGCTCCTTCAAGTTGGACGGTTTGTGCTTGTGAATAGCAATCTTTAAGTCTGACCACAGATTTTCTATTGGACTGAGGTCTGGGCTTTGACTAGGCCATTCCAACATATTTACATGTTTCCCTTTAAACCACTCAAGTGTTCCTTTAGCAGTGTGTTTGGGGTCATATTCCTGCTGGAAGGTGAACCTCTGTCCTAGCCTCAAATCACACACAGAGTGGTACAGGTTTTGCTCAAGAATATCCCTGTATTTTGCAATATCCATCTTTCCCTCAACTCTGACCAGTTTCCCAGTCCCGACTGCTGAAAAACATCCCAACAGCCTGATGCTGCCACCACCATGTTTCACTGTGGGGATGGTGTTCTTTGAGTGATGTGATGTGTTGGGTTTGTGCCAGACATAGCATTTTCTTTGATGGCCAAAAAGTTAAATTTTAGTCTCATCAGACCAGAACACCTTCCTCCATACATTTTGGGAGTCTCCCATAAGCCTTTTTGCAAACTCAAAACGTGCCATTTTGTTTTTTTGCTGAATGTAATGGCTTTCTTCTGGCCACTCTGCTATAAAGCCCAACTCTGTGGAGCGTACGGCTTATTTTCAACCTATGGACAGATACTCCAGTCTCTGCTGTGGAACTCTGCAGCTCCTCTAGGATTATTTTTGGTTTCTGTGGTGCCTCTCTGATTAATGCCCTCCTTGCTGGTCCCTAAGTTTTGGTGTGCGATCGTCTCTTGGCAGGTTTGCTGTTGTGCCATGTTCTTTCCATTTGGTTATGATAGATTTTATGGTGCCCCTAGGGATCATCAAAGAGTTGGATATTTTTTTTATAACCTAACCCTGACTTGTACTTCTCAACAACATTGTTCCTTACTTGTTTGGAGAGTTCCTTGGTCTTCATGGCAGTGTTTGGTTAGTGGTGCCTCTTGTTTAGGTGTTGCAGCCTCTGGGGCCTTTCAAAAAGGTGTGTATATGTAATGACAGATCATGGGACACTTAGATTGCAAACAGGTGGACATCATTTCACTAATTATGGGACTTCTGACGGTAATTGGTTGCACCAGAGCTTTTTATGGGCTCCATAACAAAGGGGGCGAATACATATGCACATGCCAATTATCATTTTTTATTATTTCTGAAAAATAGTTTTATGTGTATATTTTTCTGATTTTACTTCACCAACTTACACTATTGTGTTCTGATCCATCACATATATATTCAGGTTAAAAAAAACATTGAACTAAAGGCTGCAATATAACAAAATAGGTAAAAAGCCAAGGGGGTGAATACTGTATGAACCCCACTGACTAATATGTCAGTACCCCCCTGGGGCAAATAATAAAGGGGAAATGGTGCGTTCCTAGAAGACAAGAAAAGAAACAAGGGTAGAACACAGAATAAAGTAATAAAATATTTGTGTGAGGGATATTGGTGTGCTATTCTGCCTAATTTAGCACCTAACTCTTTTTGTTTCCATGAAAATGCAAATAAGACACGTAAAGTCTTCACATAGAACAATATATGTCTAAGCGTGAAGCCCAAATAATTGTCATTATTACCGTGTGCTTTTGAGTTTGTTTTGATGCTGGGAAAAGTCACAACTTCAGGAGGACACCGAGATCAGATGTTTTCACATATTTAAACAATCATTCAGAATATAAAGACATGAAAGGAAGGGTCTTTGAATATAGTAATTAAGGCATTACCGGATTACTTCAGAAATATAAAACACTTCCAAGCCCTTCTGTTATTGTGTTATTATTTAAGCGTGTCTAGTCTGCATTCTAAATCTGAACAACGGGACTAAGAATAAAATTCTGTTGCTGCAGTTTTTTTCCTGCGGAATAGAGAGCTTGTTCACATCAGGTCAATGCAAGCTCAATGTAATGACATTGGGGAAAAAAACATTTCCTATATGCCTTGTTTACACCATTCTGGTGCTTTAGTATATATTGCATTAAAATGTAGCATGTTTGACCCCCCCCCCAACAAACCATGTTCCTTATCTTACAATTGCTCACTTGTTGCTCTTACTTCCAAACAACAAGTGCAGGCTGATGTCGAAAGCTAACGAATGGTGACATCATCTCTTGGTCATATGACAGTGCCTGAGCCCAGTGATTGGCTGCTGGACCGAAGTATTGTTACAGAGGAAGATGTCACAAGACCCCCCCATATCTGGATGAACTGGGTATTGTTGCTGGCTTTTATGAAGGCAGGAGCAGGACGGAGTACTGGAAGGTGAGTATAACTGGGTGGGGGGTGGCGTTACAAAGGTACTGTCACTTTGTCCTATGTGGGTGTGTCTCAAACTGGCCTTAGGTATGAAAAAGGCTGGCCATAGACAGAGCACATTTCTTTCCTGCAACCACAGATTATAGGGAAGAAAATCGCTTGATTCCCCTATCAACACAGACAGGGTTGACAGGATAATCGCTCCCACAGAGCCATTGTGTTCTACCGGCAGGAGTGGGGGAAGCCGTCCCCGCTGGGAGAACGCAGTGATTATTGCTAGCGGCTGATAGCAATAATTGCATGTAAAATCCGTCAGGCTGATCAATCGATAAACTTGGGTACATTTAGCCTGCTCATACAGTATCTCACAAAAGTAAGGACACCCCTCACATTTTTGTAAATATTTTATTGTTATCGTTTCATGTGACAACACTGAAGAAATTACACTTTGCTACAATGTAAAGTAGTGAGTGTACATCTTGTATAACAGTGTAAAATATCTAAACTCACAGCCATTAATGTCTAAACCGCTGGCAACAAAAGTGAGTACACCCCTAAGTGAAAATGTCCAAATTGGGCCCAATTAGCCATTTTCCCCTTTCTGGTGTCATGTGACTCGTTAGTGTTACAAGATCTCAAGTGTTAATGGGGAGCAGGTGTGTTACATTTGGTATTATCGCTCTCACTCTCCCATACTGGTCACTGGAAGTTCAACATAGCACCTCATGGCAAAGAACTCTATGAGTATCTGAAAAAAGGAATTGTTGCTCTACATAAAGATGGCCTAGGCTTTAAGAAGAATGCCAAGACCCTGAAAGTGAGCTGCAGGTGGCCAAGACCATACAGCCGTTTAACAGGACAGGTTCGACTCAGAACAGGCCTCGCCATGGTCGACCAAAGGAGTTGTGTTCACGTGTTCAACGTTATATCCAGAAGTTGTCTTTGGGAAAAAGACGTATGAGTGCTGCCAGCATTTCTGCAGAGTTTGAAAGGGTGGGGGGTCAGCCTTCTCTTCTAAAGATGATGCACATGAAAGTCTGCAAACGGTTTGCTGAAGAGAAGCAGACAAAGGACATGGATTACTGGAACCACGTCCTGTGGTCTGATGAGACCAAGATAAACTTATTTGGTTCAGATGGTGTCAAGCATGTGTGGCAGCAACCAGGTGAGGAGTACAAAGACAAGTGTGTCTTGCCTACTGTCAAGCATGGTGGTGGGCGTGTAATGGTCTGGGGCTGCATGAGTGGGGAGCTACAGTTCATTGAGGGAACCATGAATGCCAACGTGTACTGTGACATACTGAAGCAGAGCATGATCCCCTTTCTTTGGAGACTGGGCCGCAGGGCAGTATTTCAACATAATAACAACCCCAAATACACCTCCAAGATGACCACTGCCTTGCTAAAGAAGCTGAGGGTAAAGGTGATGGACTGGCCAAACATGTCTCTAGACCTAAACCCTATTGAGCATCTGTGGGGCATCCTCAAATGGAAGGTGGAGGAGCGCAAGGTCTCTAACATCCACCAGCTCCGTGATGTTATGGAGGGGTGGAAGAGGACTCCAGTGGCAACCTGTGAAGCTCTGGTGAACTCCATGCCCAAAAGGGTTAATGCAGTGCTGATAAATAATGGTGGCCACACAAAATATTGACAATTTAGGCCCAATTTGGACATTTTCACTTAGGGGTCTACTCATTTTTGTTGCAAGCAGTTTCATGCAAGCAGTGTTGTCACATGAAAACATATAATAAAATATTTACAAAAATGTGAGGGGTGTACTCACTTTTGTGAGATACTGTACATGGTTTGATTCGAACCGTCTATGGCCAGATTAAATAAACCTCAACTACCTCAACATTTACAATTCTTTAAGTTATTTACCACATACCAATCTGCAATAAAATGTACTGTATAAAAATACAGAAGCAATGTTAGAATCATTATAAATAAGATTGCGAGGAAGAGGAAAAAGATAATTAAAAATTAAAGGCCAGTTAGACCCCTTTCACACTGAGGCGCTTTACAGGCGCTACAGCTCCAAAAATAGCGCCTGTAAAGAGCCTCTCCTGTCTCTCAAGTGTGAAAGCCTGAGGGCTTTCACACTGGAGCAGTGCGCTGGCAGGACGCTAAAAAAAGTCCTGCAAGCAGCATCTTTGGAGTGGTGAAAGAGCGGTGTATACACCGCTTCTGCCCATTGAACTGAATGGGCACCGCTGCCGAACCGCTGGCAAAGCGCTTTGCGAGTCGTATTAACCCTTTTTCGTCTGCTAGCGGGGGTTAAAACTGCCCCGCTAGCGGCCGAAACCCCCCGCAAAAACTACCTTAGAGTGCCGCTAAAAATAGCGGCACTTTACCGCCGACATCGCCGACGCCCCAGTATGAAAGGGGCCTTAAAGATTATTGTATACAAAATATATCAACATATGCAGACCAATGGAGAAAAACATCTGTTAATTTTATTGTAAAACAAACATCTTTCATTGTTAAGAATAAATGTTCATTTCTCATTTCACTTCCGTGGGAATGAACTTATAGGGATAGCCAGTGAAGCTACAATAAACTCACTGCGGATACACACGTGCATGTAGGAAGAGGAGCAGCTTCCTGCTTATTAACATGGGTTTACAACAGCTGCATGATTCTTTGGTTAATACTGAAGAGATAAGTGCCGATGTATTACATTTGAGGATTATATCATTCACAATGTAATGACAGCAGGCTTTGGGTAGACATCCGTAAACAAAGAGTTTTCGTTCAGGTAGCAAGAGTCCACACAGCAGGTCAGGTTTTAGACTGGCAGTAACTGGTTTTATTGTGCTTCCAGCATCAGAACATCATAAATGGCAATAGCAGCATTCATAAAGTAGAGCAGATAGAAAACAAGCATTACAAATCCTAGCCTTTCAGCTCTAAATGCACACCACAAGTGTTCTAGAGCGAAATAGATCTTATATCCAGATCCACAAAGTTTAACTTACTTGCAAAAAGCTGCTGCTCCATAGGATCTTTCTATAGAGCCAAATTCTTAGGCTTCCTCAAGGTTTTTGGGCAATTGAGAGAGAAACAACCCCCCTCCAATGAGGGCAGTTACCTCTTCTATCACATGCCACCACGATCATAACTGAAACTGACTTGGTACTATTACTCCTCTCTCAGTAGCAACAGATTATCTATATATAATTCATTTTAATCAGTGGAACAAGATTCACAGTGCTATTTTTTCTAATTTAAGATATCCATGTTCAAGCTAAAACGCAAAAATTCATTCCTTCTTGCTAGATGTCGTTTTGCCATATCATCCAGCATCCTGTCCTGAATCAAGGTCTGGCACACACGTTTTTGCCTTTTTTTTTTATTGTAAGCACCTATGTTTTGAAAAACTACTCCTTAATTTCTTACAAATTAAAAAAAAATAAAAAATACAAAACCTTCATGTTTCTGGGCACTAACAAAGCCAGTTTGCAAAACCATTGGAGGGGAAGAAAGGACTGATAACAAATAGAAATGTTCATGTTTATCTGCTACAACCTGCAAATTGCCAGCTCACAGCTTCAAATTGTGGAAAAATGATTGTGCCTTTATATATGTGAAAACAGTACATGAAAGGTTCCCAACAAAGGTATACTATTAAAGAGAATAATAACCAGCAAACATCAAGCAGCACTAAAAGACTTCACAAGGTAAGTGTGTAATATTAACAGGGCACCTAATCCCATGTTGGGAGATTTTACTATGACATGCTTCTTTGTTCACTGATAACATGCTTGTGTTCTTTAATCCAGGTGAAAAAAAAAATGCAAGAACCAAGGAGAAATAAATTATTATTCCTATACCATTGGCTAAATACTACTAGCATTATTACTACGTCTACTTATTAAAACAATATTTTATATTTGAACCAATACTTGGCACATTTTTTGTTGAATTTGCTGACTTTTTAAGTCATGTAGTCTTTGTCACTGCATTGTTAATTCACCTGTTAATAATATGAGGATTCTTGGTCGTTAAGACTTTTATAAAGACCAACCCAAAAATACCAACTGTACATATAAAACATGGAAGTCTCCATGTACAAATCAAATAACCACTGGCATTTTCCCTGTAAAAGTTACAATCGGCAATACACCTGTATATGTATATACTGTGTATCTGTATTAAGAAAGTCCACAACTACATTTATACTGCTATAAGAATTTTTACTGTCAGCCTGTCATATACCTACAGGATCCCTGTACTAGGATACACTCATAAGCACAAACTGGAGGTCTCTAGAGTCCCTGGTGGCTTATTTAGCAGGCACACAAACTGTTCTCCTAAAGCCTAGTCGATTTGCAGACACTGCAATCCTTGTACTTATTTCTTTACTCTTTTTTTAATCAGATATACTAGAATTGTCTGTACTGAACATTAGCATTGTAAAACTTTATGTTAAATAGCATTCATGCTAATGTATAAATAATGCTGTCACCATTTGCATGAATTCAATGTTGTGGCTGCATTGTGAACCACCTCCACTGATCTCTGAATGTACTTTTCTTACATATTGACGGAAACCCGTAAGAAGAGAAAAATGAAGGCTAACATAATTGACCTCTCCTTGAAATGCTAACTATGTCTGTAATGCTGTTTGAATGTCTCTCATGTTTCTGAGCCACTGATCTTTAACAATTATACAGATGAGGACTTTTGACTTCATTGGCTACAAACTTGTTCCAGAATAATGACTTGAAGAATTGAAGCAAAAAAAAAAAAAACTAGCAATTTTAGAAGAAGACCAATACAGCCAGTATTCCTCTAATGTCAGTTTGGAAGCACACAAAGTATGAAAAGGTCATTATGTGTTGTATGTTATGTGGATATGCATTATTGCATGCTATGCATGGAGTTACTATTAGGATCAGTGGATACAGATCAGGTGCGTTAGCTGTGCATTGTACATCCAAGCATAAATGTGTACACATGATCATACTAAACTTAAAGATGAATCCAAGGTATGGATATTTTATACATAGCTACATTGGCCCAATGTAACTATGTATATACCATACCTGGCTGATGCCCCTAGAAGCTGGAATTCATGGGAGTAGACACTGCCACTCCAGTGATCTCCACTCGGTTCCAGGACCTGTGCTGAGCAGCTGGCCTGCTGGATTCTGAGCACAGGAGGACAAGTAGCTTGGCATGGGCACCATTGAGAATGCTTTGCATTTTCTGAATAATTGCAAAGTGCCCTCTGATTGGATGAGGTAGAGAGCATAATTTCACTGCCCTGTCTGTATGTATACATAATTCTCAACAAGGTGAGAAGTCAGGAAGTGTCATGTGGGGTCCCTGCAAAAGTTAATATATATATATTATTAATACTATACAGGATTTATATAGCGCCAACAGTTTGCACAGCGCTTTACAACATGAGGGCAGACAGTACAGTTACTGTACAATACAATTCAATATAGAAGGAATCAGAGGGCCCTGCTCATTAGAGCGTAAAACTGTACTGTCTGCCCCCATGTTCTAAAGTACTGCACAAACTGTTGGTGCTATATAAATCCTGTATAATAATAATATATATATATATATATATATATATATATATATATATATATAGAGAGAGAGAGAGACTGTATATATAGACTGTGTGTATGTATATATATATATATATATATATATATATATATATATATATATATTGTGTAAAGGACAGGGTCAGGAGAGGATAAGGAGGAAGTGGATACCTGGACTGAGAGAAACATGGAGCTTGCCATTGATGACCTTTGCCTCTAGATAACTCATAGTTATCAGAAAAATCAAATCAGAACTCCTGATCTGCATACTTATTGCAGGTAGCAAGCCACATACTCCCAGCACAGGCTCAATATTTTAATAAACCTCAAAAAACCTTTCTTTTATTTGTCTATTTATCATTCTTTTGACCCGAAATTCACAGAGCATTCATCCAAGATTTACACAATTTTCACATAAGCTTCAATTGGGAAAAAACATTAATAAATAAACTCTTAAATATATCCCGATAAATTTGCCTTTGTTCCAATTTTAGACTTTACAGTTGCAGCTGGATATGACTGGAATTCAACCTCAGATGACTCCATTTAGCCCCTTGCCTAGTGATGTGACCACAGGTCCCTGAATTAGCAGTCATTGTGAATGGATTAAAAATTGCTGAAAAAGCAAGAGAGTGGGAAGAAGGATTGTACTGAGTGAGTAATTCACGTTTCATCACATCCCGTCAGTGTTATGTAGGATTAACCCATATCACTAGTCGTCTTTTTATGGCACCAGTAAAGCTGCAGCTGACATATGGGAAGTGAGTGGAGTTTAAATACAGACATTCGAGCAAACAATATGAATAACAGGTCTAGAGAGTTGAGTGATCTATTGTACTGGATATTTGAGGGATATAAGAATTTAATTTATAATGGTTGCATCATTGTTACCAGAACAGCAAATAATTTAAATGCAGCTTGTCAATATAGAAATATATTAATAATTACTAATGCTAGCTTGTTTCTAAGGTATAGCTATCATTATCCTTTCCTTAAATGATTAGTAAGTCACTGACCAGAAGCAAGTATGCAGGTCGGGACTTCTCCAGTCTGTGTAGTAGTTTTGAACAATTTATTTTTACAGCATTATTCTCATCCAAATGTCAGCACTTAAAGCAGTAGCAAACTCTTTTCTGCTATTTTTATCTACAGGTAAGCTTATAATAACGCTTACCTGTAGGTAAAAGGAAATTCTCCTAAACATGCACCGTTTAGGAGATATTCCACTGAGCAGCAGATGGCGATGAAACCGGCGCATGGGCTCTGAAGGGACAGCATACTCATGCCATCCCTTCAGAGCTCTGTGCCACGGCTGTGACTCCCACGTGCATACGCGGGAGTGATGTCATCGTGGCTCGGCCATTCAAGTTCAATCGGTGGAAGCCCGCAAACTCAGAGGGAAGAGCGGGTAAAGATGGAAGACAGTGCCCCGCTGAAGGGCTTCGTTTCAGGAGTAAGTCTCTTATAATTGCTAGCACATTATGATATTGACTTGCAGGGAGATTTATTTTTATTTTTTATTCGGGGAAAGTTTACTACTGCTTTAAGGGTTCCTGAAGACAGGCGATTTTTTTTCTGTGTTTGAGGTGCGTTTAGAACACCTTAAACAGGTTTTTTGCCTTCCCCTGGATTAACTGTTGGAATCAGATTATATATATATAGAATTGTATGATTTTTTCCCCCCACCTTTTATTGGTTGAACTAGATAGACTTGTGTCTTTTTTCAACCTTCTAGACTAACTATGTAACTAAAATGTGGGTCAGCTGAATCTCATTGACTTTAATTGGACAGTACACATGATAGTTCAGAGGCTGTGTTTAATCTGCTTTGCGTTGCATTTATTTGCATGTCTTTTTAGGTCTGATTTACACCTATGCATTTTTTAGTGCGTTTTCAGTTTTGCAGAAACTCACTACAGTCCATTCAACATGGTTTCCTATGGGTCACGTGCACATCTGTTCATTTTATGGAAAGGGCCAGGGACTTTTTTTCTGCCTTTTGGTTTCAAAGACTTCAATGGATCAAAAACGTGTACTGAAAAATGCAAAATGCACTTGGAATATGCAAACTGCAACCTGCATAGGTGTGAACCAGGCCTTAGGGTGCATGTGACCTATTGCCACAGGAGGACAAATGTAGCCTTTTCTTGTCAAACGCTGCATTTTTTATTCAAACTTAGCTACATGCGTTTGAATGGAAAATGTGGTGCTTGACTAGCATGCCCACCAACATGAACTCTACTACTACTACTACTACTACTACTCTGCTACTATTTTTCATATTACTCTTCTGAAACTTTGTGACTTGCATTACAGTGTTTCTATATACTGTATAGTCCTGTTAATGTGGTATTTGTGTAATGTTAGCGCATTATTCTTATGATCACTTTAAATATAATTCATCTGCACTGTAAATACACGTGTTGAGCACATTATTTACCGGTAATTAGTGTCCAGTGCATTCCAACAAGCTTTTATCAACTCAGGTATAGTAGCAAATTTTAAAGGATATTCAGGCCACTTTCACATGGGCCTAACTGCTGACTTGCAATCTGCAATGGATTTATTGTCAGCAGTGGCTGGCCCACAGTTAGCAGGCAATATGCCACCTTCTGCCTGTCTGTGTGAAGAGGGATTTCACACTGAAATCCCTCTTCACCATGCCACAATTGCATCCTGTGGGTGCCGTTGTAGTGCAGTTTCATCTGCCTCTCTGGGACAAAGTGGGCGGTGGTATCGCCTGCTGAACAGGACTTGCCCTGTTTTTTTGCTGTGACACAACGCACAACTTTGTGGCTGAGCCATTGTGTACAGGGTTGTCCAATGGCCATGCCTCAGCGGCCTGTTTTTTCCACCTGACAGTGCCCATGTGAAAGGGAAACAAAGAAAAATTGTATCTGGCGCACTTCCAACAAGGAAAGTGAATGTAGCATAGAAGGGATCTATTGAAACATTACTTGGAAATAAATTAAACTCCTCTATGGTTATATTATATCTATTAACTGCAAACACAATATCAATACAGTGCAGGTTGCATGACCAAACAGTAAAGCATATTAAATTGACATGACAAATTCCCAGAAGCTATTATCCGGAGACTGTGGGCAACTACTAATTAACAAGTGACTATCTTTTGGCTGTGTGAGGCTGCTTCCTGCATCAGGCTGGGAACCCAGTGTCTGCAACAGAAACGGGAAGAAAGAAGGGGGCACAAGCTGAGCATAATGTAGTAACCAGGTTTATTAGGAATATTTAGTTGCACTAAAGCATGTTCTATAGTCAGTGTAAGCCTCAAGGATTGGTGGAGATGGGATGGTCAGATCGTAGCAGCCTTATCCACTCCTCTTCTGGAACCGCCGTGGGAAGGCACCGCGGAGATCGCAGAGACACCTGTCAGAATCCTAGGGCTGTCAGGAAATGCGTTTTGGCGGCTAAACGTGCCTGCTTCCTCAATTTTGAGACTGGATGAGGCTGCTGCGATCCGGCCATCCCATCTCCACTGATCATTGAGGCCGACACTGACTGCACAGACACGCTTTCACTTATTTACGCTTGTGAGTCTAACTAAACTTGTTTTAAAATTTTCCTAAACCTGGTTACTACACTATGGTCTGCTTGGCACCTCCCTCTCTCTTCCCTTTTCTGTTTGCACCCATGTAAAAGGGGCCTATAAGTTAAAAAAATGTAGTTTTTGTTTGTATACTTAGTGTGATGTATGCCTATAGCAGTGTATCCTCAGCCCACTCCTGGTATATATAGGATGCTGAGAAAGTAGCCAGGTGTTGGAAGATTTGAAGTGTTTATTAACCCACATTTGAAAATCACTGCCAGCTCCTCTATTAGAGCCTGGCATAGCACACTCTAAGTCTTTTATAAAAACGAGCATTGTAAATACCTATTTAGGACGATCTTCAGGCCAGTCACATGATTAGCGGCCTCTGTATACATTTGATATATGGTTTCTGCAGGAGGGGCCGAGATTTCCCTCTGACTTCAGCCGGGGAGATCACATGGCTGCTCAGCCCCTCCTGCAGTAGCCCTGGAAACCGGCCGAGAGTCACGTGACCAGCCTGTAGATGGCGCTAAAACTGTATTTACAACGCTCGTTTTTGTTAAATACTTAGAAGGTGTACTATGCCTGACTTTATACAGTGTGGCAGTGACATTTTATAAACTCTTATTTGTACTAATAGAGTTAGGGATGGGGGGGGTGGAGACAGAGACACAGACACGGAGCTGACAGGCAGGAAGGAGGGTTTGAGGGGGGATAGAGGAGAGCAGGGCTGCGGATGACGGAGGGATGCAAACTGACCACACAGCCCTGGTTATCGTGTTCAGTACAGAGAGGGGAATACAAGAAGTGGCAGGTAAATTCTCCTTTAAGAGTTATGGAAGGAAGTGACATTTGACGTCGCCTACACCAAGTGACATTTGACGTCGCTTCCACCCTTCCATGCCTTCCATGCCATGGAGCCGAGCAGGGGCCATCTTCCCTTCAGTCGGCAGCCAGACATCCACAGGAGAGGACACGATCTTCTCCGCCACTACCAGCGGGTCCGGTAAGCAGCGGAGATGGCCAGAGTGCGGCGGGAGGGGGGTGGGCACCTCTCCCACCACCGATAAAAGTGATCTTGTGGTAAATCTGCCACAGAGATCACTTTAATCTTAAAGAGAAACGCTCGGAGTTCCCGAAAATACCAGGGTTATGGCAGCTAGCTGCTGCCATAACCCCAATATTTAGTGTCAGAGAACTGACGTACGGGTACGTAATTTTGCGTGAAGCGGTTAAGCTTTGACAAAAAAAAAAAAAAGGAAACTAATTGGTTTCTATAAAGAACTGCACTCCAGTTTTAGTAATTCAACCTTAATGTATAATTACCTAATTGATATTTATTCTTCAACAAGAAGGAAAGTAAGTGTATTTTACCTAGCAAGCATAATGTAACTCTAGAACTGATAGGAGGAGATGGCCACTTGCACCATACGCAACACTGTGAAAACTGTTTCAGCAACACAGTTTAATTCAGCTATTATGGGAACAAGATGCAACACTATGTTCTGAATGGTCGTTTTCATCATAGCTGTTAACCATGCCTAGGCAAAAAACAAATAGTACGAGCTTAAAATCCCCATTTTATATCTTGAATCTACTGCTATCAGGTGGCAGTAGGAAAATCTAAAAGTATCAGTGGAAGTATGAAGGACATAAATTAGATCCTCAAAGACTCAAAAATAGAAAATAAAATACATTCTCTATTTTATTCTATATTTTAATGGTAGCCAGGTGACACAAACATAACATATGGGCCTTTTTGATAGCTGTATAGTGAGAGATGACTAAAGTTGGGAGGTATGTAACAGGGAACATACTGTCGGGAAAAGAGAGCAGAATCGATCCATCAATGTTTTACTGCTTCTTCACTGTCTACTTAGCAGGTCATATATGGGAAGGTGACACCACTGTACTCCTTAACAGAGAAAGTGGTGTCACCCTTCTGGCTGTAATATTTTGCAGAGGAATTTGAATCACATAACGATTGGACAGAATCCTTTTACAGATCAGATGGCTCTTGTAAGTGTATATATGATCGGCCAAAACATTAAACTCTTTTGAAACAAATTAGATCTGAAATAAAAAATGAAACAATAAAGCGTGCTCACTGTATATATTTCCTGATAACATGACAAGCCTAAAGGCATGCTTATAGTGTCATACTTAGCATTTGATTGTTAAATTGCTGACACACACTATGCAATGGGTCACCTATTGTCCTCAACAACCTTTCACTGACAATAAGGGGAAGTAAAGAGTCATGACACATCACAAGCAGCAAAAAATCTGGTGCTTTTATGCAGAGAATACATTTGTGGCACAGGAATAAGATCATGAATTAGGAGGCCATTAGCACTTCACCTGCACTTCTGCAGACTGCTGGCACAGTGCCATACACAGCTGGATATTACCAATCTCTTAGGGAAAAAAAAAACACCAAAATTTCTACACTGTACAAAAAGTAGATGGTATAACAGTTTATATTGCATGCAACACATTAAGCTGCTTGTCAGCGGTAACATTTTCTATTCTGTTAGGTAAAAAAAATGGTTAACAAGACAAGGTCTTCAGTTTGGCTACTGTATTATTATGTGGGCTGCCATCAAGGTGAAATTGACTTGTCATGTCTGCATTAGCTATAAAGACAAAGGGGAAGGGGGGGGTGAAGGAACTCAGTGACAGATGGATGGGATGCCAGGTGTCCGAATGGAACAGCTTATGGTTAATTGGTAAGTAAGCAGCACAGTCAGTATCTTGAATCCCACTCCACTCTCTGGCAAATGATGCATGGCAGATAACCCTGAAATGGGCACATCTGCACAAATTAAAAGCACTCATGTACCTGCAGAAATTAAGGGTAAATTGAGTGATTTAATAGCTGGCTAAAGCCTTAAGGAAAAAACGAATATATACACAAATATTACAAAAATACAGTGCAGGCACCCCTTTTTATTTAGGACATGCTAGGTAGCTGCAGTCTTTTTTCTATCTTCAGTTAAGAGTATAAAAAAAATATAAAAAATATATAACCCCCCCATCTACCCTCTTCCTATATAGATGTGTAGATATACAAAATGTTTTTCCCAATTCTGCCCATGTATTTTTAAAATATTTAGGTGCTTTAAGATGGTAAGACATGTAAAAGGATGTAGGATTCATTGAAGTGGGAAACATATATGCAACAGACCAGAAGTTACAAATCCTAGTTAGATAACCATGCTTGGCTATAGTGCTGATCCAAAATTAGTCAGAAAAAAAATCTCTGAGTAAACCTTGTTACCACATTTTATTGAAAAGATAAAAGCTAGCAGCCATTTCTTTGCATCATACCTATAAATAGTGTGCAATGCAGCAGTATTCAGACAATCTGCTACCTGCTGAGAGTTTGCCACGAGCAACATTAAAGGAAGCGTACAGCCATATGCGTCTCTAAAGACCCTGCTTGGGAATCATTGCTTTGGTTGTATCATTGCATTACTGTATCAACACAGTACAAAGCGTCAACATAGTTAGAAAAAATTTTTAAAAAATATTTTAATTTTTAAAATATGAATTTCACACATATTTTAAAAATGTTAAGGATCTTCTTTTGCATAACATTAAAAAAGATAAGAAAGCATAAAGGTATAGTTACTAAGGGAATTATTTTCATCCTGCCTTGTAAATCCTAATGGGTAGATTCACCAATTTTTGGCTGAACTCAGACATATTCATTTCGGATGAGTCTTGCACTGTGTGGTGCACATTTTTTCCTCTGTATTCAGGAAAATGTGGGCAGTTCCTGATCACATCAAACCATCATTGAAAAGTGTCAGTCCACTGTGGCATTTAAATCCACTATTTGTAATGTTTTGTTAAAGGGGTATTGAGCTGAGAAAATGAAGTTTAATTTACAAGCAGAGGCAGAAACTCAGCTTCCTTTTTAATAAGAATCACTATTAAATATTCATCTCCATTACACAAAATAATTAATATTTGCTATTTCATTGTATACGCTATTAATAAATATCCATTCCATAGTAACCTCCTTTAATATTTATAGAAACCTGCAGTACACGCAATAAACACAAAAAGCTCAAATAAAACAATAATTTTAAGTAAAGAGGCAAAAATGCTATTTTAAGAATAACAAGCTCAATAGCAAAAATTCTTTAGACGTACATCAAGAACATCTTTACTGTAAACAGTGACCTTACATCAAAAACAAGCATTCAATGTCAGGCTCAGGAAATGTAAAGATAAAAAGAAAGACACGTTCTCAGTGCTTGGTTTGTTATGTGCAATGAACACAGACTGGTATAAAAAAAATGTCAATCTCTGCCTGATACATCTTAATACTTAATACTTTAAAATGGACCTTCTATAAAAATTGAAGGTCCACTACGCTTAAAGTCCCTCACCCCCTAAAGTTAGAGGCTTTTTATAAATAAAGCAATACTTACCTTGGCCCCGCTTCCGATGTTTCCAAGAGACTTGGGTGATGTCATCATGCCTAATTGCTGCCTCCTGTGATAGCAGGGGGCTCAAAATCCCACGAGAATGTACTCTAGTCCACCGACAGGGTGCATTCTTGTGGGATCTCAAATGCTTAACTTCCCCAGGAGGCAGTAGTGAGGTATGATGGGAAAGTTGCTGTACACATGCCTGGGTGATTAAAATGAATCAAGATTCACTGAGCTAAGTGAGTAATAATATACTTCTTTAGTAAGTCCCAGTAGCAGGTTTTATCATTAAGGTTCAATCACAGGGCCCAATCGGGGACATTTTTATGGGGATACTATCAGTGGCAGATGGCCTATAATGTACCCCTTTTTACGCCTCTAAATATTTGGTGGTCAAAGATAGGAGGTCTATAATGCAACCAAATTTTTACCCCTAAACACTGGTAATAAGGATAGATAGATAGATAGATAGATAGATAGATAGATAGATAGATAGATAGATAGATAGATAGATAGATAGATAGATAGATAGATAGTCCGTCCCTTATAGTGTCCTGCTTACCCCCCCACCTCAAAAAAAAAAAACTGTTGGCCACTGTAATTAAAGTGACACTAAAGGTATTTTTTTTTAAATAACAAACATATACTTACCTCCACTGTGCAGTTCGTTTTGTACAAAGTGGCCCCGAACCTGGTCTTCTGGGGTCCCTCGGTGGCTCTCTTGGCTCCTCCCCAGATCAGATAACCCCCTAGGAGAACTACTCTCCCG
Source organism: Lithobates clamitans (assembly GCA_037952925.1). Taxonomy (NCBI): domain Eukaryota; kingdom Metazoa; phylum Chordata; class Amphibia; order Anura; family Ranidae; genus Lithobates; species Lithobates clamitans. The sequence continues at coordinate 4,918,533 of JBBGZY010000558.1, read as the reverse complement.
GGGGGTTACCTTGCGGGTGCGCTCCAGAGTCCAGCATTTGCTGTCCATAGACGTCGAATGCAGGACTCAGCCCCGCATCATTGGATTTGATTGACAGCAGCGGGAGCCAATGGCTGCACTGCTATCAATCTATAGAATCAACAGCCGAGAACCCCCTAGCAGAGAGACGGTGCGTCCCCGTGGAACAAGTTCGAGGGTTCAGGTAAGTAAAATGGGGGGGGGGCTGGGGGCCAGTCACTGACAGGTGTTTTTTCACCTTAATGCATAGGATGCAATAAGGTGGAAAAACACGAACCTTTACAACCCCTTTAAATACTATCTAGTTGTAGCCAGACAATCTGAATCAGTCATTTCATCGTCTATGAGCAGGCAGGCCTTCAGAGAGACTAGCTTCCTCCCCATAAGTGGCTTCTGTGCTGAACTTGTGCCATGTACCAAAGGACAGGAGTTGCTCTATTGTGGTCAGCTGGTTGGAGGATCAATGTGTTGTTAATGCTTGGAAGATTCAACATGTCTGATTTGAACCAGCAACCACGGCAATATATTTAAATTAAGAGCACAGATTGTTTTTACATTCCATTTTCAGAGATGAATGGGCCCCTGCCCCAGGGGCACCAAAGCTGCTTTGTTGACTGCTATGGTTGTAGTATGCCTTTACCTAATAGCTTCATATCAACTTGCTACAGGTCATTCACTAAATGAAGATTAAAAGCATGCAGCAGAGCTATCTATCATATCACAATATTCTTGATAAAGTTATTGTTTGCTTCACAGTGCTTCAGGTTTGCATGTAAGAAAATGAGAGAACAAATTCAAATAAATATATACAAAGCTACCCTGTTCCTTTCTCTGTGTAATATCATTGCCAAGACCCTTTGCCAGTGCCTCTCTGTCTCACATTTCCTCATAATTTCAACAAATAAAAGGATTAGTTCTGCTTCTTTCAGATAACCACTAAACCTATTTTTGCTTATTCATGACCTGGTGAAAAGGCAACGCGTATTAAATGGAAACAACACTGGGGAAGACACAG